>MIEF01004896.1:0-17298 GCA_001870725.1 Taenia solium | reverse complement strand
ATTTGGTTTGCTACATTTAATACGGTTAGTCAGGTTTTGGGTCCGAAACGCGGAACTTCAAATAAAGCTCCATGACGCGTTTTAGGCTGTATAATCAAAGGAACTTGCCGGCAAGCTTGACTCAGATTCTATGTCGTTCCCATTTATTTCGGTTCGTGGTCAAATGTGTTTATGGAACCGCCTCATGATATGTTTTGATGTTCTTTTCAATATTTGTATAATACTTGGTATTTCAAAGTAAAATGAGTCAGAAAACACCGAAGTAGCATTCTCATTTAAGCCAATATTCATGATAATTAGTTGGAACTCAGTTCGTTTAGATCTTCAGCATGATCCGAGGCCGCTGCTTGAAGACAAACGTCATTTTATCAAATTATGAGGGCAGTAGGCATGACTACTGCTGCCGATGCTGAAGCCGCTAAATATGACTTAGCTGAACTGCAAAACTTGACGATAAATATATTTTATTTTTATAGCTGAGTATCTTCAATTACTAGTTTTTATACTAGCCTGAAGCACATCTATGTTAGTCTTAACTCACGCACACTATGATGCGTTCCTCTTGCTTAAAACATTTTAACCTTTTCGAAGTCTATTTAACTATCTCTGATATGTGCATGAATATTATGACCATCCTTATTTATTTAAAGTTATTAGTTTAAAGTTTTAGATTAAAGTTTAAATAACACATGGGCATTGGTTGCCAATTTTTTTAAAAAAATATAAAATAACAGTTTCGCTGATTGCATCTCTTTGATTGCATTGAAGCGTTTAATGAAGGATTCCAAGTTAAAGCCTAATCCATCCTTTTAAAAACAAAATAAAGTTTCTGGATATAATTTTAACCTGATTTTGACACTTTTGAGTAACGAGTGTCAGAAAGATGGTAGATTTAATGGATTTAAGGAGAAACCTCTCCGAATTGTTGGGCTGATATGATACTTACCGAAAAAAACCCCCTTAGAAATCTTTCTATTAACACTCACACTTTCAAGGTCTGCTTATATCTTAACAAAGCAAGAAGACGATTGGAAATCACAGGATTTATTAAAATTGTTTATCGGAGGTAAGCAAAACACCAACTAGGCTAACCATTTTGATTTAAATACATGCAGGCATCCAGCTTAAGCGAATGGTGCATGAAGCGTCCAGAGAGGTTTTATCTTTGGTTGTCAGACTGTTCATAAGCTGGCGGTTAAACATTTTTAGGCCTTGATAACTTCTTCAACCTCTTCTATCACTGAGCTTCAAAGGGAAATCAGTAGGATTATTTTTTCAGGCGTATTAGCAGGCAATTAAGGGTGATCCCATTAAGCGAATCTCGTGCCGAATCGCGAAACTGAGTGTCCACTCTTTTCCTATGGGCAGGGCTAAGCTTAAATCTGCACAATGTTATTAAAAGTTAGTACGATAGAACTATTCGAGGAATACTAGTTAGAGGGGGCAGTCACAGTGCTCCTATTGTACACATATTTTAGTGGCATTATAACAACGAAATGATGGTTCAAACAAAAAGGCTAACATTAACATGGCACTTCTAACTTCCACAAATTAATCGAAATACTACGTCAAAAGTCCCGCCTATTTGCAGAGTGATCCTCTAAGGCACTCTTAAAAATCACAAAGTCTAGTTGACAGGTTTATTCTAATTTTACAACTTCTTTCCTGCCTAGGATACAGACTGTGCATTTAAATATTCATTAGGCAGCCTTTTAATGTTAATTTACATCTTAATTGTAGGCAGGTCTTATGCCATAACCATAAAATTTCGCATTGTTGTTTAAAAATAAAAAACCTTCTAACACTAGACAGAACAGACTTTTTTCGTCAAAGAAGCTGTAAATGTTTTGGATGGGGCGTAAAATAGCATTTGACACTTTTATATCTATGTCATGTAAGAAGCCTCCAGTGAAAGCACTCCGGAGGTTGCAGCTATTACTCACAGAACCTCTTTCGATATTACTAACTCGGTCCGCCTAAGAAATCCCGTTTTCTTTATTGTAATAGAGCAATTCTAGTCAAAGGAATTTGAAATGATTTGCCAGGCTCAAGAAACCCTTTATTGCCTCATTGCATCTCACAGTGATTTATGCTGCCGCTACTTATACTTTCAACCACCGCCGTAAGCGCCATTTCTGGCAAAGAGGTTTAGTACTCCACTATCTACTCATGTGATTCCTGCTGTAATTTTTACGCCTATTCCTATCACAATTCCTCCAACATCTGTATTTCTTTACTCCGTTCCTATTTTTGGTCCCCTTCTCCTCTCAATCCGTTATAATATTTATTGTTTGCCTTCACCCAACCATACTCAATGGCATTTATCGTTGTAATTGCTTTTAATTCACTTTTTTCTTTTTTCGGCTCCCTGTCTTGTTTGCGACTTCCTTTGTGCTAAAAAATGTGAGGTAACACGATTCAGTCTGCATACATTGCCACTTGGTACGTTCGCTGTATTTATTCAAGCATAACCAGAAACTTTTTGGCAAATGAACATTTTAGTTCTCTTTTAAATATCATCCATGAAGGGGGAGAATATGAACTCACTAGTCCACTACAGGAGTTTATAGATAGTAAGTTCTTAAAATTGTAAGACTTGATTGGAATAGTGTTGTGGAATCATTACTTGCCAAAAAATAAATAAGTATTACAATTAGGATATGGTATAAGGGTTAAATAATGTGATACTTTTAATAAATTTTGCATGCTCTCTGATGTGGCCTTAATTCCTATCTGTCGTACTGTTCTCACTAAAAATGTTTTAGTGAAAAGTGCGATTGCGGACTAGTTCTTAACACTATCATTGTGATAGATTGACCAGAAGAGGGCTAGATTTCAAGCAATGGGGAGACCGTGGTTGTACAGAGAAACCATCAAAGGTATTACAAGCTTACGTTATAATCCAAGCACTTATTGGCCAGCTCCTTGGATTAATTCAGTTGTAGGTGAGTGTTGTAGACATGAATCACTGAAATTTTCACAGATCATCCTAGGGAGACGGATTTGTATAGCACAATCTGCTTTTGAAAAATAGAATTCAAAATTGTTTCACAGTAATTTAAGTGATCAATGTTAGGTTATTTCTAATAAAAATTCTGGATAATCATAGTAAAACAAGTCCCTGTGAAGACGGACTAATTTGGCAGGTCTTGTTTGCATCGAATGTGATCATGCGTTTATTTGAATCATAAAAAAATCAACGTTAAGCATACAGAGGGTTAGGCAGTAGGGCATTAGTGATCGTACGTTTCTATAACTGTTCATAAGCCATTGGCATTTATTTATAATGTGATTCCTGCTGTTTCATCCTGATTTCATCAGTCGATGCTTTACATAAGTAAACTTTTCCAGATCCTTAACCAGAATAAAGCAACATCTGGGCGCCTAGTCCGATATTAAGGAGATAATAGGCGTTGTTAAAACTAAAGTAATAAAATAACAATTTATTCTTATGCTGCTACAGCTCATCGCTTAATGGCAGATTTGCATATCAATTTGACGAGCATTTACAAAATGCTTATTCCTTCTTGGTAAGCTCAATTATCTTCTTTGACTCGGTATGTTTTCTTGCAATCATTGATAAAAGAGGACCGCAAAAAATGCTGAAGTTGCAGAAATGAGAGCTGTGCTAGTAATTTATGCATTTTATGAAAATTTTTATAAGTTATATCATAAAATAGCAACATTTCACATAATCCTCCTCCGACTCCATTAACTGGTTCAGAAATTGGGGTACTTTTGGAGTCCGAAACAGGAAGAGATCCAGTGCAGCAAAATTGTCTTATTCTCAGCCAACCAGGTTTTACTGTTGGTAGGCTAAAGTTGAATGGTATTGTTTTAAAAGAACAGTTTTTGCTTAATATCCCTACTGCATGGTTAATATCTGCTTAAAATGTGTGTCTGAAATCAACGAAACGGAATCAAATTATTAAGTTGTTAATTTAATAAAACCACAAATTTAAATCAGAATGCGAAGTTGGGAGACATTTGGCATTGGTGACGAAGACCAAAAGTGCACTTAATAAGGTAAATTTTAGTCAAAAATTGAAAACCTAGGAAATACAGATGCATAGAAAAAAACTAGAATTTAATGTGAACACTGATTCCTTTCCGATTAGCAACCAGTTGTTCGAAGTAAGTTTTATAACGCGCTGGATCTTCATTAAAAGCACATGAATCTCCAAGAAATGTGCTGCTGGCTTGGGGTAAATTTTTCTGTAAATCTAATGCGTTGACTTCCCAACTACTGTAGACCTTTTGCCCATAACGCTTAAAGCCAAACTATGTTGCTTTCCAAGTCTACTCAAAGTTAGTATTTTTTGCTTTCACTTTCCACTTTCAAAGAGGTGAAAATAAGGGCCGAAAATTTGTCTTTTCGATAAACGGAATTAGTCATAGTTCGTTTAACAAATTATGTTTCCTTCCTAGAAGCCCCACATAGTTTTGACGCAACTTAAAGCTCCAACATTAATTTATAGGTTTAATGAATAATGTTCTCTTCACTATTCGTATTGTGTGGATATGGCTAAGATGACAAAACCATCTGCCGGGCGAATGATATTTTGGAACATATGTTTTTTGAGATGGTCACATCAGGTAAACAAGTGTTGGTAATTCCTCTGTTTGAACGGCAAATTTATGCAACATTTTAAATGCCCTGTTGAACTTAAAGAAATAAATGATTTGACAACCTCGCTTATATTTCTATCCATGCAAAAGCTTTGAAAACAAACAAATTGCTCAAAATAAACTCGTCAAGCATCAAAATGAAGTATTTACGAACACATTCAGTAGCTTTTAAAAAACATCTCATCGTGATTTTGTTGCAAAGTAATAAAGGTTGCCTTACATTTTAAATTGACCTTAGAGATAATATGATGTGCCTATACTCAAAGATTTCTTTTATCTGTGACAAGCCTTACTTACTCAAGGAAGGTCCTGCTGCTCAAGAATAAAAAGCATAATTTCAACTTCATGCGTGCAGGTAAAAACTCTCAATGGGCATTTCAACACTGTCTCTAGACTTGTTGTTGCTTACGT
Source organism: Taenia solium (assembly GCA_001870725.1). Classification (NCBI taxonomy): domain Eukaryota; kingdom Metazoa; phylum Platyhelminthes; class Cestoda; order Cyclophyllidea; family Taeniidae; genus Taenia; species Taenia solium. Next base: position 12,258 of record MIEF01004896.1, on the reverse strand, counting down.
TTGCATGTAGTGGCACTATCGCTAGATTGTGGCAATATTTTTTGCTAATCTTCTTCTGCATCTACCATTTGCGCAAGAAAGATGAGACTTCGTACTCTCCTGAAGAGCCGCAAAAGGGTTCTGCCACCTTCGATGCTTATATTCGTGCTCTCAGTAGCAAAGTTTACGCCTAGTCCCACCACTACACCAGCGTTACCCACCTCTCACTTAGACATAGACTCTTGCATTCTTCATCACTGCGCTCTTTAAATTTCTTTGTTGCGTCCTCCGCCACACCGTTTACCAAACTTCCTGCATGCGCCCTCGTCCGGTAGTAATTTCGATTTCAATTGATACAGAACTTTGTTTCTATTTCCTCACTTCTATTCGTATAAAATTTGTTCATTTAAACATTTGCGATCAAAGCACGTGCCTGTGATTGTGGGTACGAATGTGTGATTGTTTCCAGCTCCCGAATGCGCAGGTTATCACGTGTAATAGATAACCACCGCTTGTAAATAAGCATTCCAATTCGACAAGTAATGGCACGAAAATAAAAGTCTACAGATCCACTTATGTTCTTGAAAGTTTGAATCGTCATATTTCGTCATAGTGACTAGATTGATGCAACAGTTTTGTACGAATGCTTTGAATGAATGGATGGCTACGTCACAGTATATAGTACCACTTGGGTTTCTTAATTTTACACCTAGATAAAAGGAGGGTTTGGCCCGGTAAGTTACTGCCGTATAAGAATAAACAAAAGTATGCATTATTCAAAAGACTTACCTAAGAAATATCCTTTTTTTAGATGCACTAAACACGCAAAAGCGCCTTGCATGTGGAAATTTAATTATAAAACTTAAACAGGCCAGATTTTATTTGTCTATCAGTCTGGTTTTGGCCCCATAATTAAAACACATTTTGGATTTGAATTCTGCCTTTCCATTCAAGTAGAGGTTCATGCTGAAGTGGAATAAGGAGATACAATTCCAAATCTTGCAGGCTACCGACAACTAATAAAAAACTGAAATGTAGCATAAATGATGAAAAGCGCTGCGATTTTATGAAAAATTAGATTCACAGACTTCCTTCAAAGCTATTTATTGCTCTTCACTCAAAAATTTTCAATTCCAAGCAATAATCCTTTAGTTAAAAATTTATTGTTAAAGTTAATACTTCAGAACAAGCCCAGACAATACCAGATTAACTTAATGTAAAGGATTTTTGTGAGTTTGTAGACGGCCCTAAGAATAATACTAACTTTTAAAGAAATTTATCTGTACAGTCAGTCGCTTTTGTAATTGTCTGATTTACTGGAATGCTTAGCAACAAACAATTAATCTTTGCTAGTGTCTTAGAGTTTTTGTAGATATTCTACCCAGTCAGCCTGTTGCGGTTCAATTTAAGGTGTTTGAAGTTCAAATTATTTTACAGATGAGATAACAATTAAAAACGTAAGGTTTATTTATACTGATAGTACCTGGTATAAGTAAGAGTACCCCTGGGCAGTAATTATGCCGAAAATTTCATAAATTTTATAGCTTGCTCGACTATAATAGTACTAAGTGCCCACTTCACTTGAATCATTTTGCTGCCCTGGAATCTTAAAATCAACATTTTGACTTATTATATGGGTCATTTTGTTACGATTCGCCAAATACTTGTGCTTGTTGAGCGTAAATAGTTTTAAGTCAGCAAAGTACTGATGGCATTCACAATTAAAAAGAATTTAAAGTGGCTCCGCAGAGCTGAATACTATTGCATGATTATTTAAAAATAGCGTATTTGTTGTCCAAAATCTCTCCCTCCATTATACATCTCAAAATATCATTAACTGAGAAACAATTAAAATGTTTCAGACCATCAAACAATTGATACCATACCTACCGTTCGTTTCGAGTAATTTCATTGATCACAGTTCGCAAACATAAAAAGTGAAAACATTCTTTGGTCTCGAGGACCATGGTATACAAAGTTTGAAATGCTAACCTTTATTATTATTTTCAGTAATGGTGCTCAGACCAAGCTAGTACATTTGCAAATGAGCCTTTGTGGGTTACCAAGCTGCCTGCTCGGTCTCAGTCAAAACTGTTTTAGTCCTGTAGATTTGGCGAACCGTGGGGAGTAGTAAAAGAGGGTTGTGAGTGGCTTAAATAGCTCTAATGTTTATGCTCGTGAATGGCCTGTCTACCTTATTTTGGGTACATTATTATTCCCGTCAGAGTAAGGTTAATTTCATGACTCTATAACCAAGTTTTATAATTGAGCAACCGCTTAGTGTCACAAAATCTGTCCTGAATTCGTTCGTGTCGTTCCACCTGGAGGCCTTGATGATGTCGTCAAAAATGATTCAGAAGATGGGAAGAGAATTTTAGCAGGACATCGTATTAATGCAAATAATCAAGAAATGGCAATCAATTCTTCCTTGTTTAAAGGTTGCATTTAATAGTGAGAATACTTTTAGCTGTCAGCTAGTATTTTATATCAGCTTTTCCATGCTGCCTTGCAAAGCCTAGTTACTTTACAACTGGAAATAATAAATGTGATGTAATCAATTACTGATAGTCAGTCTAACAGACTAACAGCCATCTCTTAGAGCAAGATCTAGCACAGTTGTGCCATTTCCATACAATATTTACAAAAATATTGTGGAATTACCATTTGCAGACACTAAACGCAACGCAAATGGACTTAAATCCTTTGACTTGATCTGCCTAACTCACACCTTTCCTCTGACCTGCCAGTGCATTTTTTTGTGCAACAAACTCTGAACATAAATTTAACAATAACGCGTTTCAATTTCCATCTCTATGTTAAAATGGACTTTATGCGGTTCGCAAAGCTTTCAAACCAAAAAGATTTCCTAAGACATTCTATGAAAAGATTTGTGACACTGTTTAGCAGTTTATGTATGATATAATGTGTACACGACCTTATCCCTACTTGTAGCAGACAGCAAACTTTAAATTTAAAAGGACCATCTAGAATAAAACATTTGTATTTACCCTAATGCGCCTTCTTAGAGACTACTATGCTAAATGAAGTATGACGCGATAAATATGTAATAATTCTATCCGCCAAAAAAACGGAATGGAGCTCTGGCTTTATGTTTTTTACATTCTTCGTCATTAGCTTTAGTTGTCTTTGTATTTTAAACCAATTAATAGATAAGTGTCAATACGAAAAATAGAGAAATCCGTGTCGAAAATAAAGCCAAGCTACTTAATGTTAATGAATGCCAATGTATGCAGTAGGCTTGGCTGTCCCACCTTCCACATCAGTGATCAGACCCACTGAACAATTAGACGAGTTGGCAAGGTTCTACCTGCCTTGAGGTTCTTACTTGCCGCTCACCACTTGCCCAAAAATTGCAACCAAAACACTTGTAATTCAAATCCACCGTGCTTCTACTTCCATGAGACAAATAATCAGAGATGCTTAAATCCGATTTTCATAGCTTTGTCAAAGTGGATACAAGATTAAATAATGACTCTAACTCATTTAATTTACGCAAATCAAGTTTATATCTTGGTGTGATGACTCTACAGTGCTTGTAATTAAAATATCCCATTCTGGCACAATTTTGTGGCAAAAAATAACCTCGGTTTTACACTTTACCAAAATTTTTTAAACTTTGTTACTGGCCAATTTAAAATGATCGTAAGCCCCACATAAACACTTGGAACGTTTTTGTAGGTTGATTAGTCAACTTTATCATGCTCTTTACCCTCAAGCCCTAGAAATGTTAGTCCTTTAAAATTCAAGAAGGGCTGAGACGCTGCAGACACGGTGGGGCACCCAAGCCAGAGGGCGGATGATCAGACAGCTGAGATTAACTTGCAATAACTTGATTATTTAACTTTGCTTTGCGGTCACACAAGCACTGAGGGGCACAATCACGATTATTTCGCTCACCAGCACGGCTTTTGGATCATTCCGCTAGTCTCGACCTACCCGTATGTCTATCTTCCTAGCACCATGAACTCTCCCTTCTTCAGGGGAGTCTCAACGTGTTACATTGGTAACATCGAAATACGAACCTGATCATAAAGGACAATTGCTCAGGTTTATAATCATGATTGATAGGTCCTAACTTGATGGAAGAAGTGCATGAACTACGGGTGGGAAGAACTGTGATGACACTTAACGGAAGGTTTAAAAATGCCGTCTACCGGCGGCAACCACTGTAGTACCGTACCCTGAAGTAAACCTACAAACAACTGCTCCACTGTTATTTTAAGTAAAGCCATATTTTAAGGGAGTGATACCTTTGATTTACTGAACTTAAAAATTATCAAACGGTTCATTTCAAAGGGTAAATCGAAGACATTAATTAGGCAAGTTGAGTTGTGTAGAACGTATCACATTTTTAACCATTAGAGGAATGTTGAGCAGTAAGTAAAGCTTCAAAATAAGGGAGACCGAGCTTCCATACAGTTTTTAATAAGCAGTAATCAACATTCATGGACTCAATTTTCCTCTCTTGATAAACCGTAATGCTGTTTGGAATCTCTTCCAATCTTATTGCAGGTAAGCACGAAGTCAGCCTCATCAGGAAGTGTCTCTTCACGTAACTTGCAAAACATTTCAAAGGACTTAAATCGCATTGAAACTAATTGGGGAATCCTAGTGTTGTAAAGTAAGCCCTTATAAATTTGAAAAGACTTACGCACACCAAGTATCCTAATGCAAATATCGTCTTTGGTACTACCAATAAGTACTCTAAAAAGAGCTCGAAATCCGACATACTGATTTGATTTTAAAATTTACTATGCATGCTATTGTGTTAGGTTTGCTTCAGCCTCGGACTGGTTCTAATGTATCAGCACATATTCCTTGCACGTACGCATAGTGCAGGCCATGACTCAACTCTTCATAAACCTTATTTCTCTCAATCAGTTGAATACTTAAATAAGTTTGTGGGAAATTTTGGGGGGATTTTATATAAGCCCACTCAAAGGGTGGCATAGCAAACAGAGCAACACTGCTAAAGAAGCCATCACCGCAATGATAGCTCAGATGATCTCACAATCTCAAGCAGTGCCCGAAGGTTCTTGGGACAATTCAACTAAGAAACTAACTTAAAACTTAACGTCTAAGGTGCTATTCTGTGCATTCTAGGCAATATCGTTTTACTGTGCATAAACACCGATACTACACCAAAATGAGAAACAGTAGGACTTTTGGAGGTAAATTTAATTGTGATGCAAATTGCTTAGTTCAATAAACTAAGAAAATGAATAATTCTTTAAATTGGCAATGCCATAGTTATGATATCTTGTGTTGCCCATTCTTTAATATCCATGCCTCATGTGACTAAGGATACACATCTCTTTTTTAAGCACTTTGTGGGAACTTAATTAAGGAGAGCACTTTTCATTCTGTGTGGCACGAAAGTCGTCATACTTTGGCGAAAGACAGAATAATTCGGTCTGCTGCCTGATAAAAAGACAGCAAAAGCGTGGAAAAGGGATCGTGATGCCTGGCAAATAGGCCTTAATGCTTGAAAAGAAATTGCACCATCCAAGAGCGTTTGTTTTTTGTAGTTTTTTATGCTTTTATCGCTAACCCAGTGCGTAAAGATGATTCCATCAAATAACTAAACTTGTGATGTTTCTAGCAGAAAACAAAGTTATATTTAGTAAAAGGCTGAATAAAATTATGGGCCATTTTAACCTTTGTTATTTCCCAGATTAGTTTATGGAATTTTTTTGTTGCCTCGCAGCAGCTCTAATTATCACCAACGAAAAAGCAGCCGAAGTTCTCTGACTTGCCAAAAAGAAAAATACCTCAATATGGGGGTTGGTGAATACATTGTCTCAATTATAGTCACTTGGGCTATTAAAATAGAGTGAAACTTTGTAATACCTTGCCCTTGTTTGGTAAGTCACTTTTTATGAATGTCTTCAAAGCCATAACTCCCTTAGTAAACCCTGTTATTTTAATTAGTCACCATTTTTTCTACACATTTTCTCCCCAGCTTGCGCCTTTTAAAAGTACTCGTTTGTAGATGCTACGAAGTTAGTAATAATAGAAAATACTTTGACATTTAACCACTCTTCGCTGTAAGACATTGTCGTCGAAAAACATCAGTCATTTTAAAAGGTTTCGGCTTTTATGCTTGAATTATTTGAGTCACAGAAAAGTTTGGACCGATATAATTGAACTCTGCCTCAGCCAAAGTTTGCGCCGATTAAGAGGGAATCATTTCAATGCATACTCGCCTTATGCGTCCATCAAAGATGTCATAAAAACATATGTGAGCTGACGGTGGGACAGGTAAGTAAGTGGCACATTGGAGCCTCCCTAATTTTAAATAAGTTTTATCGTTAATAAACGCAAATTAATATGAGGGGCCAATAAGGCTTTAGAAAAAGATCCACCGCTAAATCACGATTTAAACAAGTCGTCAAAAGCCAAAGACGATGGCAAATATAGTTTTTAGATATAAGGCTGGAAGCCCTGCCTAGCTTCATTGGTTGTGATTAGACCTTGCCTTTTGAGCAATCATCAACTTTGGGATAATCAGACATACAACTGATTTGAACGAAGATTTGGATTTTCATCAACTTACTACATTTGACTGCTTTCTATTCTGAGTCAGTTCCCATAATTAGCTAGAATATGGGTTATAATATGTGGACATTTAAGGCACCTCGTGAATTTCTTAAACGTTTTCACCCAAGACACCATACGATCTTGGTTTGTGTACGCTTTTTTGGTTTTTGTTTTTAAAAAGTAAAACTGTTCATTTCATATCCCACAAAGAGTGTGCATTTTTTCAGTTTTTGATTAACTTGCGTTATGAATTCTCAACATCTTTTCCGAATGAACTACAAAATGTCAAAAGGCACTGCAATTTCCGAGAAAAACTGTTTGCTTTGATGACAAGATATAGGGTTCAGATTTTCACATTAGTAGTGTTTCAGCGTTGCTGATGCGAATCACTTTGCTGTTAATGCACAAGCGACACAATTTCAAATGGATTAGTCTTCAAAGTAAAGCAAAGTAATTGATTCTTGACACTCCTCCTAAAGTACAAAAATGCTTTTTTAAGCATATATTGATAAAGTCGGAGCATTTATTGAACAGTTTGTTTTAGGCGAAAAATAAGTTTCGAGGTGATTAAACGTTTTAGTTTCGATTTCTAAAATAATGTGTCGCAGAGGTTAAGTTTCGATGGGTGACCAAGTTTTTTTTTGGTTAAATCTCTCACTCTCATTATTTAAAGTATTTTTTGCTTTAGTAATGTCTCTATGACTCCGCATTCAGAAAGTATTTTAGTATTGATCAAATACCACTTCCTTCATTGAGAAAAATGTGCTGCAGGCAATAATTTTATCTTCAAGTATATTTTAAATGAATTGCTTAAAGTTATGTTGTGCCAAGGTGACAAGATGGAGGCGGAAGGCTCTATTTGGTAGCGATGAATAAGGAGCAACTTAGACATCACAGTAATCAGGAGAGGTTACCTTTTTGGGGAAGATGGCGTATAACCAGTCACAAGGCTCATATTTACCTTTGCCCTAAAGGTATAGCCAAACAAACACGTATTACATGTGAATACTTTATTCTGTTACCGAAAACCTGCACGTGTAGCACAATTTGAAGCAAAATGCTTAACTCATGAAAAGCAGAGTACATAGAGCTGAATATACCATTTAAAAGTTCATTAAATATTTTCAGTCAATGAGCAATGAGCACCATTTCATCTTCGGTTTCTCGAAGTCAACTCGAGAGAGGTGCTTTGCTTCCTCGAAAATGATTTCTATTTTACAGTTAATTTGTAGAAGCATCATAATGAAGGAAATTTAACCCAGGAAACTAATTTACTTTAAATCAACCGTAGTAATGATGATATTTCTAGTCCTATTTTTACTTTAACTTTTCGTGGTACATTAAAAGCCTTTAAAAATGTATTTAGAATTCAGCTTGGTCTAACGAAGCCATGCCAAAATGGAAGTAAATACGCTTACACCAGTGCAAAAAAGCCTAAATTAGATTCCAGATTTTTATTAAAAATGCTGTAAAAGCGGCTTCTTATGTGATTTTAAAACTGAGACACTAAAAGCAAGTAGCACTAACCCCCTTGAATGATTTCAGACAAAATCCGTGCCTCAAAACGTATTTCATGAAGTGGACGTTCACATTTGGTCAAATGTCAGTGCCTCTAAACCTTGTTGAAAGGCGTAGGCCAGGTACTTCTTTGGTATTAACACTTTGGAAAAGGAAAATTTTGAAATGCCTAGTCATTAACCAAAAACTTTCTTCCCATTTTTAAAAGCTCCCAATACTCCCGTTCCATGTTTACAAATAGGTCTGTATTTGTATAAAACCAAATGATGAGTTTTCTATGCTATTTTAGGGTTTTTAGATAGCCCGTTTTGAATTCTCCCTTGTACAAAATAGAATGGAATGACATCCATTGCTGGACTGGTCTAATTTAGTGTACAACATTCTGGTATTCTTAAGTTTGTAGAATGTATCACCAAAATAGAACCTAAAACAGGCGAAATGCTGCTTGTTTGAGTGTCAGCAATAATAACAATGGCGTTTACGAGTGCAATGGGTAAATTTAGAAGCATTTGCTATTATTAACTCCACTGCATTTACGAATTTTAAGGTGATCGCTCGGAGGACTTGTAAACGCATAGCTATATTGCAACCAAGTTAAATTTTCGTACCCACTCTAACTTTTTGCCATTAATTATGGCATAAAATGGCAAACACAGGAATAATTTACGTGCTATCTTAACACGAGAAGCTAAAAATGTGCATACCAGAACAATTTTCCTGTCGAAATTAATTTCGTGCCTTTTGCCCCTTATAGAACGATGTAATTATGCAAAGAAATTTATTTTTGACTCGCTTCCTTGAATCAGCTAATTACTGCTTTGTTGCATCAATGCATAAGGCAAATGATCAGGGAGAACATTTTGGCAAATCAATGCGAGCATCATGAACCTTCTAGGGTGCAAAGATAGTAAACATGATTTTACAATTCATTTGTGGTATTTTCCATAAAAAATCACCCTAGTCAGTTATTTATTTGAACTTTTGCTACACTATAAGGCGTTTCTGCTATAAACTGCTTCATGTTTGCTTCCAGGTTCCTTACTAGCATATAAGTGAAAGTGAACATTTTCTCGCTATTCGCCGTTTGTGTTTGATCCCTTCAGATAAAAAATCATCAACTTCAATTAGAGCAAGCAAATTTTTCACTTTTCCTACTCACAGTAATCCTACATTACCACTTCGTTTGGCCTTTCGATTTGTGGGAACATATAGCCTTAACCCTGGAGGTGTTAGTGCACTATATCAATTGTTTACTTAACTTTTGGCTTTGGCAGCGGACCGCTGAATGCTCTGCCTTTGTACCTTTACCAGAATGTCTGACATTAGGCGAATTTACCACCATATTCACAAAAAATTCTGCTCCATCACTTAAATAACCTTCACCGAGAGGTCCGACATCTAGGCCACACCAATGGCCTTTAGTTCCTTCTACGGCTCTCCGTACACTGCTGTGATGCTATATTCTTTGACTTCAGGGGAATCTTAGCGCACTATATCAGTGGCAGCATGAAGCAAATCCGCTCATGAAAGGCATCTATGCTGAATTCTACTACTAAAGCAGAGCATTTGCTGCAGGAGGAATGCGATTGTGGCTACCTCTAGCAAAGGCTGAAAATGACGTCTACCCAAGGCAACAATCCCAGTTTCGCGTTCTGCATAAGGCTGCCAACAGGTGAAACAGACATAACTGTATATTATTTGAAAAGCCCGTTGCAGAGCTGTCTACCTGTATCAAGACATCCACCATTAGAACGCAAGATACCTTCCCTACTTTTCTACGGCTAAATGGAGCCTAGATGAATGCGCCTCATTTGCACTGAAGTGAGGGCAAGGCGGCAGGGAGAAACGAACCTCATCCCCACAAAACTGCTTCAAACGCCGTTTTTTACTAAATGACTCCACTATTAGATCACCTTTTTCCATAACATAGTATCCGCAAGGGGCAAAATTCGGGTACGCATTCTCTGCAGCAGTGGATCCATCTTCAATAGCATTCGACCATTAAATTTGTATTTCATCGTCTTTTGTCTTGTAGAATTAGGTTAACTTGTCTTGAGAAATAATGTTTATGTCTGTGAATGTGTGTGACTTGAATGTCTTGTTGTGCCTTCGATTTGCATATAATCCGTTTGTCACTTCCTTGGGATCATATTTAAACAAATGTTTTTATTTGATGGACAATCAATGATAAAGGCAAAAGCTTAAACTTATGTAGTTATAGTCTTCTAATCTAATTCATATAAAAGCTATGGTCAACCTCATCCCGTCTACTAATATTTTAATCCAAAACCCTCTTAACTCCCATGCTGTAGCTCATTCCCACTGGTGATCTTCCAAAGTTTTCAAAAACCTGAATGTGCATCGACCCGGTCCTCGAAACCAAGGTTGACAATTTGCGGTGGATGAGCTTCCTATTATTTATGGGTAAATGTAGTATGAACACCTAATTGCTCTGTTCTTCATCATTTTAGAGCCTTTGAGGATAAGATGGCCCTTTTTAGAACTTAGAGTTTTTGAGGAACTTATGATGACCAAGTTTTGAAAACCGGCTAAGTAGTACCTGCAGCACCAACCTTTTCAAGCACATGAGGACCCTACAGTTATTTGTGGTCCATTTATTGTCATTGCCAATATTAAAGTTATGGATGGAATAAATAGAAGCAATCTACATTGCTGTACTTTTCGGCAACCATAAAAAGTGCAAACTATTTACTTTAACTCGTGGGTTTTTCTGACACTGGTAGCTGGATCATGCTGGGCAACTGGAGGTAAGTCTTCTTGACTTGCGGCGATAACTAAGAATAATAGCTTGGAAAGGCTTGAGTGAAACCATCACGCAAATGCGGTTTTAAATCAGAGATAGATTTGTCAGGCAAAACGATTACAAGTAAATCGAAACACCTTCTTTCTGCATGCAATCGCAGCGCTACCTAAAGACCGCAGTTAATGAAATTTCATAAAATATTTTAGGTCGGTGCCACTAACTTGTATCAAAATCTATTCCAAAAGTTTTAAATTTAGTTGTAATGTACATTCGAGTGAATTATTAAAACCATCCAAAGAACTTATTTGCTAGGTGACATGGTTTACAATGAGTCACGAAAAATTCCATGTATTCCACTGATGTCATTCAAGTCAACTTTGTGTCCACCACTATCACATATCTTTAATGATGGATTCGGTTTAATTTTATAGAAATAAAAATGAGTTAACAAAGTGCCCCCTAAGGCGATAATATTTCGACTGTTTGCTTACTTCTTCATTCACAATAAATGGGTTACCATTATGCTTTTGCTAGGCGACTTGGCTTCTGAGCCATGTCAGTAGCCCTTCCACCATTTAGTATGTCCACAATAATGAATATTTTGCCACAATGTAATGGCTACTTTCGTCTTCACTGAGACCTCGGAAGCTACAAAAACATTTAATTCCTTTCAATTCAAAGTATCCGCTCATTTTTAAAAGTATGCATAAATCTATGTCATTTGCCAATATCGTAGGCATATTAAGAGTTCCAGCACTTTGTCGTCAAATTGTTTGCATACATACTGTTTCGATGGCACTGGTTCCATTCAGCATGAACGCATAAATTTGAAGGCGGCCCACTATTGCAGAAGTGTGTCCCTTTTGATGTATTTGTATCTAAGATTATAAGTAATAGGTAACGATTCATTTTTTCTAAAATTATTTGACTTAGAAAACATACAATCATTGCTGTTTGAAGTGGAGTTTTCAAGTATTGCCAAGCATTTAGAGCATTAGCATGATGCAGCACACTAATTACAATATTTAAGCGACATCTGCATTAATTAAGTTTTGGAATAAAGTTCGACATTAAATCAATAAATTTCAATTCAAGCACAAAAGTTACACAAATTAAATTAATTTAGCTATTTTGATAAAAAGAGTTTTCTAATTTAGTCATGTGCTCATCAAGTAGGGAGATTATCCACTTTATGGTAATGGACTTGTGCAATAAGTTGCGTCTGTTATTTCCAGATTTACTGCGCTTTCACGTATTTCCATGATTCTGAAAAAGTGGTAGCAGAATCACAGTGGGTGAGCTTAGTAAGGATCTGCACATATACGTAGGACTAACAATAACTTTGACTAATTCAAACTTACAAACTCATTGCCCTCCTCTTACAACAGAATCTTGAGCTCATCTATGCTGGCCAGTGTGTCAACAATTGGTGCTTT
>MIEF01004840.1:0-21600 GCA_001870725.1 Taenia solium | reverse complement strand
CACACCGAAGTGGGCCGTGTGAACTCAGTCACTTTGGCAGTGTCCACTGGTGTCTTACAACAATTTAAAATCGTGTTACTCACCTTTCATCGTTTGAAAGTTTGATGCTTGAGGTTCTGTTCAGTGGTTGCCTTGTGGGCAATTCTTCATTCTACAACTTCTTGATGCCGTGCTTCTCCACATTATTTGTTTGTGAATCTCACGGTTCTCAGACTTCATGAGCGAACCACCGCTTGCAGCGACTGGCGATGAATACCCATCTAGTTGTGGCGGATTGTGTTTTCCTTTTAAACTGAAGAAATTACAATTTTTTGTGAGATCGCAATTAAAAATGCCAAAGCAATCCTTGTTCCTATTTGCATTCCATTAAAAGACAATGTTTTGGTTTTACTTGATCTCATCCAAAGTTTAATAAAAACCTCGAATGAAAGCTACCTCTTTCCCAACTGAGCCGAATGAAAAATGCTTTGGATTTGGTTTTGTTTTGCTCTGACATTTTTACCAACAAATTAAGTCAGTGCATGTATTAGCTGGCATCCATGCAAGCGAATGCGTTTAGATGGGGATTAGCACCGTGATGATGGACGATATGCCTGGTTGTGAGCCTCCTACACTCTGAGATTTCTCTCGCCCCTTTTCTCCTCTCAGCACAGAGGTGCCACCTCCTGCTATTGCTTTGGTTAGCTGCCTGCAACTTTTGTTACTAGCAGGGCTAATGCTTCACAAAAATACAAAAGATTGAAGAATAACCAGTAAAGCAGTTACTACTAGTAGCATAGTGGGTAGGGAGGAGGACAAACCAACCGCTAGTGGTGTAATGCTGAGAAATTTGGCTTAATCCCTTCATAAAGGAATAAGAAAATCGATTCAGGTCAAGGATACAGATGAGATTTCCGCAAACAAGTACCATCGACCCTTAAAGCTCCTTCAGACAAACGAACTGTGTCGGGTATGAGATGATTGTAGACGACAGGATATATTCCAGCAATGGTGCAGTAGAACCTGTCTGATGGTTGATCTTTAAATTTAAAGACTATAAAATTGTATAAGTACGAGTACAAAGCAAAGAAGGGAGAACCACACTACACTTTAAGGCAGCACAAATTATAAGCGGATTGCGGAATAACCAATTGACAAAGAGTTAGTTCTCATGAGATTGCGATTCGGAGTGATTCTTTCTAGCTCTACGATTTGTCAGATCCTATGTTCAGTGATGTGACTAACTGAAGGCGTATAGAGGCGATGATGCAGTCAGACTGCACAACCGGGATCAGCAGAAGTTACGATGTGCCCAGAATATGCTGCATAGACTGTGTCAGCAATAGTAATAATTTGCAGCCAACTAGGCATCTAGTGCCTAGCAAGCAAGTTGGCTGCTGCTGGTGACATCGCAGTGACAATGACATAGCAGGCACCGAGTGACAGGGATAAAACGGTTGAGATTGCGGCATCCACCGCAGAAACTGGAGTGAGGCACAGCGAGATGAAAGCTGCGACCCAGTGCACAATATACGGTCTACTACCTTGCACTTTCCACAATGTGTGTGTTCAGAACTGACACTCAAAAATGGACACCGTGACGACTGTATCATCCTCCGTCTCAGGGGCTCCACTAGCGTTAAGCAATGGTTAACTAGAGGTCACCCTTGTTAAAAAACGGGCAAACATACTTGTAGCAATGCTGTGCTTCTGTGCAGCAACGCTGTGGCTTATACTTGGCCAAAGCTTTGGAAGTGAGAGAGGACCGCAGTTTTACTGACAGCAGAACACCGCTTGTCCACAATCATTACTAGTTTTGAAAGCTGAGCCACATAATAATACATCTGTATGCATTTATGACAAACAATCTCATCGTCAACGTAATCTTTGGTGAGCAGCACCAGCCACTGCTTCCAACATGATAATGAATGGATCGTGGACACTTAAAACAAGGGTGGAGGTGACGTAGTCTCCAGGGTTGCCACCACCAACACCACTTCCTCCCTATCACAACAAATTCAGCTTCTTTTGCATCGCCCCTTATTCCTTTAACCTTAAATACCGAAATTGCGCCTCATTCCATGCCTGTATATTTATTCACTTGGTGTCGCCCAGCCTACCTGCATTTTGAACTCGTATCTTCCTTTTGTCCACCCGTCTGTATACTGACACCACTGTATTATGTTTTATGAAAAGCTGAGTCTCAATGGTGTGTTTTCAAGTTTGTCAACCGAAACTGGCGACCACAACGACTGTATCACTCTACTTCGCAGGCGCTCGACTGACGTCAAGTAATGATTTCTTTGGGGTTGCCACTCGCTTATAAACAGATAAATGCACTTGTAGCAATGCCATCTGCGGTAGTGTGACACTGCCCATTGAAGGAGAGAAATGTTGACTTATTTTCCTGTCTGCAAGTCGTATCCAATGAACTTGTAGTAATAATTCATTGTCATCGAGGTACTAGCACCTTGATAGAAGGCGTCGGTTGGCAATGTGTTTAGATTTTATTTGATATGAGGCCCAATGAATTATAGCAATGTTAAGCATCGCAACTTGACCGGGGCTGTGTGAATCTACTGCGTGCATTGTGTTGCAGGTGCATTCAAATGAGTGGTCTCAATGTTCGTGGTGAGGAGGGTGGAAGACGCCAGTGGCGTTTAGAAAATCAGAGATTTGCATAAAATCATCGTCACGGTGGTGTGTCTACCCACTATCGTCCTTGTTTTGCTTTCCCAATTAGTATTTTTCTCTTGCTTTTTTAAATCTCTGTATTCTATTTGCTTTATTTTTGTTAGCATGTGGCGCACTAAACCATGCTTCTGCAAGTCAAATTGTTCTCCCCATTCCCTTTTCAAAGCTTTGCACACTACCACTTGTTAAACCTCACGATCTTCGCCCCCATTTATTAGGCAGATTTCTGTTGTGGTACAGTGCTTGAGTCCTCCTCCGCCTACAGTGGATGCGGTCCGCATGGACCTGTAAAAGCTGGACTAAAATGGACATTGAGCTTACTCTTGGGGCGGCTAATGACGTGAAGCTCTAGGAAAGAGAGAAAAATGTGGCAGAATGAGGACTGCTGGTTTAAATCGTTCTAAGAATGCTCATTAATTGTCCAATCGGTATTGCTGGTGCAAAAGCAATAGTCGTCAGCTTCGAATATGCAAGATAGGAAGAGATGTAATAGAAAGTGATAAAGTGGGTGCCTTGTAGATTGCAGGTAAATTACTTTTTGGTCTACCCAAAATGCGTTTGTCATTAGCGT
Organism: Taenia solium; assembly: GCA_001870725.1. NCBI lineage: Eukaryota > Metazoa > Platyhelminthes > Cestoda > Cyclophyllidea > Taeniidae > Taenia > Taenia solium. The sequence continues at coordinate 18,356 of MIEF01004840.1, read as the reverse complement.
CACAACTTTGCCCTCTGCCAAATATCAAAACTGGATGCAGAAGAGGCAGCAGCAGAGGCGAAGTTGAAGTCGCGCCACGAAGAATTGCACTTCTCGAGGCATTGCATTTCCATCAGCTGCAAGGAAAGTTGGAGGATTTTTCAATCCGGGGCTGAAGAACATTAGCACAGGCGATTTTGCATGTCTCGCTTATGCCGCTCTTATAAGATTTACTATCTAATGCCTACTGTACTGTGTGTTTTAGGGTCCCAAGAGGCGAAACTGAGACTGTAGAAGGCCTTAAATGTTATCAAAAACTTGCGCAAAGCGGGAGGTTTTTCTTTGACAGGATCGAGAAATAAAATCTGCTCTATCAATTAAAGCTGCTACACTTTTGGTGAGTACTGCTGTCACATAATTCATCATTTCGGGCCTCTGCCATTTCAGCAGTGAAATGAAATTGAAATTAATGTGACAGCGGTGAGAATTCCTTCGTCTCAAGCGGTAGTTGTGGGAACCCATCTATCACACTAGTGTAAATCTGTTTTGAGTATTATCTCTTGAAAGGCACCACACCTCTGGTATCTTTCCTTTTTCACTCAGTGGCTTCTCTCCACTAGGAGTGCGACGTTGTAGTGATAGTCTGGTAAAACTCGAAGGAACATTTGGTTCCCATGCTTCTGTGGCATTTGAAAGTGGAAAAACTAAATTCATTCATTTTTCTTTAGTCAGTTACTTAAAATTTTTGCCTTTCATTGTCACGGATCTGTAATTTTGAATAGTTTGCTACCAGTCATCCATTTAAATCCTATTTTCAAATCCCAAATTTTCATTTCCTTATATGATTTATCTTACCGCCATGCATCTACACTGCGTAAAGCTAATCATTGCGTTAAAAATGCGGTGGAGAGTATCAAGTTGCTTGTTTTTGCTTTCGTCCTTGCATAACCTTTTGTCTTTGATGGTAGTTTCGCCTTGTGGCTGATCGGTTCATTCATGGCAAACTGAAGATATCCATCTTTTCCCCTGAATAAATGCTTTTTCCTGTTTAAGCGGAAATTCTCGTGTTGGTAAGTTAGGAAGAATTGCATCTGGTACCTGGTCAAACTTGTCCGCATTCCTTGGTTTCAAACTGATCCTTGGATACCTTTTAAACTTAAAGGTTTGTTAGTACCTCAGTTGCATCACAGGACAGTCCTCGATGTGGAGGTTGAGATTACTTGTTGAAGTATCAGTTGTTCTGATTGTATCTGCTAGTTTGGGTCTTCGTAACGAGGAAACTTTGGTTGTCATCACTTGCTTCCAGAGTGCTAGCATGCTTTACTTTCTGGTTTGGACTGAGCACTAAATGAGCAGTGATGGGACGCACTTAACATCACTGCATGTGGTGGCATGTCAAGTTGCAGAACGAGACGCTGGCTTGTGAGGTGTCGAGGAAGGCGCACTTCAAGGACGAGTTGGATGTCGCGCAAGAGGAACAGCGAACGGCCATTCATATGACTGTTTCTTCCGATATGTAGTAATTTTACCATAACCTCACGCAGGCTTGACTCAGTCTAAGAAGTGTACTATCAGAAGGGCTAGAAATACATCCGCTGGAGCCTTAACAAGTCTTGTATTTTGCAAAAGGGTTATCTTTGACTTGGGCTACACCGCTTTCGGAAAATTTACAATTTCTCTGTGTGACCTTCTGTGATACTTTCACAAAGATACTGGTTGGGCAGCAAACGGTTTTCTCCATTCTTCTCAAATGGTCTAGCGAAAATTTTAAATCAGATAGGCAGTAGAAAAAGGGTGATAGAGACGTTGCATTCAATTACAACGTTTTTAACAGCGCTAGAATAAGAAGAGTGATAAAGGCGTCGAACTCAAGTCGAAAGCGCGTTTTTACAGCAACGTTTGTATGGGTTTCTGATGCTACCATTTCGACCGCCAAACAAAGCATTTACTCCCATTAATTCATTAAATTCATACATTGTAGAGACGCGCAAAAGCAGTTATGCAGTGATTGAGGAAAGATTAAATTGTGGTCCTCATTTGCTTTTGAAGCATAGTACACAGCTACATATCCCGTTAAGTCGCACAATAATCCTCTTGTTTATCGAATGGACCACGGCTGTGAGGTAGTAGCTTATTTGCTCCTTAGACGTTGTGGATTGTGGTAGCAGTGAACAAGTTGAAACCGCTCGGCTGGACTAGTGCTCAAAGGTGCGTACAAGACTCTTCCAAAGGGCGTAAATGATTGGGTTGAAAATCTTCAAGAAAAGGGGAAGAAAAGCGATTGAATGAGGCTTTCTTGTTTAAATTGCTCCCACAATGCTCACAGGTGGTCTAATAAGTAGTGATGACATATGCTTGCAACACCATCTCAAGCAACTAATCGGTCCTCTCGATAGCAACATTCGTCTGCTAAGAAAGTGCACAAGTGGAAGGGATGCAATTGAAATTGATGTAGTGGACGCCTTGTAGACCGCAGCCAAAGTGCCACCTGTCAACTCATAAGATGCCAATCCTCAATTTCGCCACCTAGCTCCATTCTCGATTTCGCGACTGCACTCTGTACCTTCCTGCTCACCACTTCAATGTAGTTCACAAATGGAGCAAAACTCTACTACAGTGGAATTTCAAAAATGTGCATCACTCATCTCATTGCCGGGCGTTGCCTCTCTCACGGTTAACCAGAGTGATTAATGTCCTTATCGTCCAAATGGCTGTCAAAAGACCGATTATGGTGTAGTGATTGACATAGAAGCTTAACAATATGACGAGCATGAGTAAACGCCCAATGCAAGAAGACGGTTGCGCTTAACCATCGAAGATTTTTTGAACTAATAGTCTGCAATACTCAATAGACTGGGCGTTGTTTCAGTGTTTGGTCATGTTTTGATAGCGTTTGAAGATTTGATTGAGTTCTATTTTGATCATAGCGTAGCAATTAATTTGGGCTTTGTGTTGCTTAGTTTTATTTCTAGCAATGGTTACTTTAGCTGACATTGCAAAATTTGTTTTAATGATTGGATTATAATATTTGACCTTGATGAAGGTCGATCTCTCCCATAAAAGCTCAAGTGGGCGATGACTTCGCTACTTTACGATAGACGCGCGTGTTTGGGGTTTAATTCTCCTTTGCCTAACATCGGTGGTTAACAAGTGTTCCTGTCAAATTGAAGGCAAATGTCCTTTTCGAAGTGTGGGGCTCGAATAGATCTACTTCGACAGTAATGCTAGAACCACACTTTTGAATTGATATTGAGGGAATCATTGTCTTTTTTTCTAACAAGTTAATTATAGTTTGTTGCTGTCGTATCAAGGCATCCTTCTTTACGCCAACTAAAATTACGAGACTACCCTTATGCCTTGCTGGCTGCACGAGTATTTATCGCACTGATGAAGGAATGCAGAGGAGGTGATACTGTGGCTTCCACTTTGAATGTTAAATTAAGCTACGGACAAATTACAAATTAATCAAACTAGTTGCGTCAAGTGCTGTATGCATTATATATATGCTTGGGCCAGACTTAAGCGAAATACAGATAGGAGTGTAGTGACAGGACTGGAAACCAAAGGGTAAAGTGCTCTTACATTTTCCCTATTCGTGCCATCTATGCTGATCCTCCTCTCACAGGTTTCATAACTGCTTTATTTTAAATCGACAGTTTTATGGCATAAAAATGCAAGTGGTTACACAAGACCCTTGTTCTCCCCAGGTTCCACTCCACTTCCAAAGAACACCGAAGGTCCTACGTATGTTCTGCATCTTTTTCTTTTGAATTGCCATAAACTAGCTGAAAATTCAAATTACTTTAATCAAATTTTGCAAATGCAGACACCTATGCCAATACTGAGTTTATGAATCTAATTACTGGTTACGTTACGCGTAGGCAAGACATATCCTCTTAAGTCCAGAACGAAGAACCTTAAGTACCATGTCTAGCAATATTGTGAGGAAAATTCTAGCCAACCAACTCTGAATAAAGTCGATTGCATAATTTCTCGGTTGCAGAAGTGCCCACTCTTCTGCGGCACATGTTGGCGCCCAAGTCAGCACAACGAGAAAGACGTGGCGAAAAGTAAGGACATTGGAAGTGGCTAATCTTGTTTGGAGTGTCAAGTCAGTAGATCTGGAAATGGAAACATGCACACGCATGCACTACCTTTGCATGTGTAAACCGGCACCTCTGTAGCGAGACAGAATGCGTCAAATGCGAGTGCTTCAGCTTAGTTCGCGATTCTGGCACTCATTGTGATTCGCTAAAGAAATAAGACGTTGGTAGCACTTGGATTGTTGGCTACGATTGTGAATGGATCATGTCCCAGCTGCCCTTGGCAATCCCTCAACTATAACACGAGGTAGATGCTACTTCGTCTTCCTTACCCATTTGCATTCGATTGTCGTCAGACGGTAATTGGTATAAGGTGGCGATTTTCCGCGTAACTGACCGAAAACTAACTCACTGTTGGATATACGAATCACAAATAGCAGCATTTGGATCACTCCATTCACTTACCCACAACCTGGAGAATGAGTGCGGCCTTAAGGCGAGGACGTGGTAAGGTAAACCAGCATTTAATGTGCTGTTGCACTCCCTTGGAATTCGTGCTCACGCCAGCCTGAGCAATTCACAGCACAAAGTGCGCTCACACTTAAGCGGTCTCGAACTGCGGTGGCATTGGACACCGTGCTCACGAGAGCTAGAGGTGCCTCAATAAGTGAATGGTGGAAGGTGGGAGGTGAATGGTGTGGGTAGAGAGGAGGCTTTCAAATGATTGACACGTAAGCAGGCACTACACTGGCTCTACGTATGGTAGCAAAGACGCTGGCAGATCAGAGTCGGCAATCCCTTGTGCTTTGGAAGGCTTCAAGACAGCGCTTCGTTAGTCAAGTGTAGTAGGAACCGTGGAGCATCGCCTAAATGATTCGCGCTTTTGTGGAGAATTATTATTGAAAGCCTTGTGATGGTGTGATCATGCAAAAGTGTGTGTTAATTCAGTCTCCAGTTTATCCTTACGTTAATACCATTATAAAGGTTAAATCCTTTAGCTAGATTAATAGATAGGACATTTTGTTGCTCATTCCATTCAGTTAAAACTACTAATAATAATTCCAATTCTAAAATACGTGTCATCTATACCACTAGCTTTTGACGTGGATATTTCTAAAGAAGCGAATAGGGCAAATGTAAACATAATTTCCATGACACTTTCATTCACCTTCCACTTTGCAGACGCATTCGCGCAGCAATTCCACCAGGTTTGTGCCATCTCAATCTAATCGTTATATCACAAACATTAACAAATATTTGCTTTTTAAAATGGCAAAATAGCGGTTTCGCTCCTGCTCTTTGGATCCACTGAATGAAAGAGCACAAGGTACTTTGAATGCGTGTGTCAATTCCACGTGTAAGTATTGCCAAAGCATTTCACCAGAGTGAGTGGTCGACTAAATTCTGAACACCGATGGTACTATTATGTCAAATAAGTACACGTAACGCTATGTAATTGCTGCCGATTAGTACAATGATTTGATTCTTTCTGCCACGTGATAATCATTGCTGGTTCTGCGTGTCAGAAGTCTGGATCATTAGACAATTCCAAATGGACGATAACAAAGTGGGATGGAGAACAGTTGAGATGAACAAACCATACACTAAAAGAGTATAATGCGTCGCAATTGGAATTCACTTTCGCGGTTAAGTAGTCGAATTGTTATTTATCGCTGCTTTATTCCAGTCAGGAGATCGCCACTTCAGTTGGCATGACAAGTGTGTCTTTGCCTATAGCTTTTATCTTCACTTAACTGGCCGCTTCTAGCATCTCTCTTTTTGCAAAGACGTTGCGTGCGGTAACCACTTATTATAAATAGCATGCACCTGAAAAGATTAACTTACCTCCTGTTAAAGTGTAAAATGGAGTGGATGAGAGTCATGAGAAGTTGCCATGCCAACTGTAATGCAGATCAAATTTAACAGTTGAGGACGGGCTAATAGTTGTTCATTTGCTCCAAGCGCCCCAGACTTTTGGAGCAGGTGGGGTAAAAATCCGCTTTAGCAGAGGAATTGACAAGAAAAATTAAGGGAATGAGTGTAGATGTGAATGTTATTCAGGGGCGATTGCAGAATATCGAGGAAAAAGTGGTGTAAGAATTCGTCATAGTGTATGGCATATGCATTGCTAGCGGTAGAAATAGCCTAAAACACATAGACTGCGACGTATACGTGGAGATAACAGGCAACACTTATTTCACAAACATTCATTACACACCTTTTAGCTCCAACTAACATCACATTAACTCCGGTGGAGCGTTTCCTGATAACAGTAAAGTGGGAGACAACGAGTGACCAAGATGCAATGAATGAGGGTGTTGCATACATCGTGGGGATGGAGGAGCAAAAATACTGCAAGTCGAACAAGGACCAACAGTGTTCGATTACCGATGTTTTACCACTTACGCCATACAACATATGCGTTCGGAACTGTCGCCGAGAAGTGGCGATCGCAAAACCTGCATCCTCGTCCATCAAAGGTGCTCACCTTGAGTCTAGCGATACCCCCGAGGTCCCCACCATCTTCAATACAGACCAATATACATACAGTAGTGCCGTCTGCGATGATATAATCATTCGCATGGAAGGTGAGAAATGTTGACTTGTCGTCGTGTTTATAAAGCGCACTGTAAATGGGCAGTAACAATGCATGGTTCCTGTAGCACCAGCAGTTTATAGCCAACAGGCACTGGATTTTTGACTGTTAAACCATTTTCGCCTTTTAGCTTCAAGAATCGCCAACTTGACTGCCAAGGATCTTACCGCAGTGACGGTAGAGTACAGGAAGTCAAATGACTATAATCTGAGCGAGTTGATTTTTGCATACATCAAAGGGTGGGAGGAGAAGTACTACGCGTCGGACTTTGGGTTAAAGGGCATCATTACTGATCTCTTGCCATGCATCCCCTACACAGTGTGTGTTCGAGCCTGATTCATGCTAGAGGTGTTCAGGTCGGCTATGTCATCTTCCATCAACGGTGCTCCACTCGCGTCAAGAAATGAGCCCCCTAATGTCCCCTTTGCTTGGCCAAATGTAACATTTCTTTGCAGCGATGCTGCCTGCGGAAACATAACCATCCCTATGGAAGGTAAGAAATGTTGACTTGTCGATTCTGTGTGCAAAACATGTCTGGCGGATATGCAATATTAGTGCACCGATTCTGTGGCACTGGCACGTCGACAGATGCCGTCGATTGCAATCCGTGCAGGACACACAAGTATAGAGCAGAAGTAAACATTGTAACTTGACGGAATTAAGTGTGAATTCGCTTTTTTGCATTGTGTATTATGCGCATCGGGAGGAAAGGTCACGATTCCTAAGTCAGAGCACAGATATGAAGTCAGTGGGAATGGAAGACATCATGATGGTGGTGGTAGTGGTGGCCTTGCCAGCTGTGTGGAGGTTTACAGATATTTTTACTTAAACTCATCCAAAACGTAGAAGTGACCATACGCTGTCTCGTAGTTAGCAACATAGCTACTGTTACCATCATTGCTCACTACCTTTACGTCGTATCACTACGTTTCGCACGATTCCCATCAATGTCCTCTTTCTCTTCAGCATACTACTCCCCAGGTTTTACTTGTGCTTTCCTTAACTTTGTCGAACATCAATTCTTTGTACCCCTTCTTTAATTTTAGTTTTCTAACACTTTGGAGGTTTTTTTTCCGCCGCACGATCATATGGTTATATTTCACAATACCTTATGTGGTTCACATAGGTTGACGCTGATGACGCCTTCCTTTCCTATTGGTGAAACTGGCCTAATGAGTGTAGATACTTGTAATGCTTTGTGCATCTCCGTCTCTGTCCGTCTCCCTAGAATCGCATGTTGCCTTGCCTCCCTAAGATTGAGGATTGGCGCACTGTTTTGGGGCATAGACACCATCGAAGCGTTTACAGGTGGAAGTGGCTGATTGTACGCTGAAGTCAGAGCACTGATCGGATTGGTTGAATGACGCGTCGCATGTAACGACATGCAACTATCATCGAGTAGTGACTTGCATCAATGTAGCATTGTGAGCTGCGATTGTCAGGCTCTTGAGACGTCGGACAATGTTAAGCCGACGAGAATGGAATTGAGTGGAATAGAGTAGAGATAAACGAAATAAGGTAGGAGATCATGCAATGCATCGCAGGTGATTATGCATTCACAGTAGGATGGCTTTGTTGCACTTCCTTACTGCTTCATCCTAGTCAGGAAATTGGCATTTCATTTAGCTTATAAGATATGGATTTCCCTGTTGTCTTGATCTTCATTCGCAACTGGATGGTCATAGCATTTCCTTTTTTAATGACACCACTTATTATTATTACCAATTGTTCTGAACAGCCTGCATCGGAAAAGACCAATGCACCGTCGACTTAAATAAAGTGTGAATAAGCGCGAGTCTTAGGAATTTGTCATGCAAACTGTAATCGAGATCACCTTTAGCAGCTGGGAAGGGCGTGCATTAGAGGAGTGGTGTTGCGTGGACCACTTTGTCCTGCTTCATGCTTACAGATGTTGCTGCAAGACTAGGAGGTGCATTGTAAAATGTTCCTTACATAGTCCCATTTCATGCGGCTTCTACTGGCCCTCTTTACATCTTTTCCATTGTTGGATTCATTTCACGTAGAATGCTAACCACAGTTCTCAAGCATATATTGCAATTGATAGCGCAAAACGCTTCCTATTCCTAGGTTGCCCCACGGCTTTAGCGATCCCTCCCAACAGTGGGTATGTTTTGAATCTTTTGTTTCTATGAGTTCAAAAAATCAGTATTAATCCAGTTAATGTGTGCTGCATTTGACAAGGACTCTCTCATACTTAAGAAAGATCCCCAATGGCTTATGAAAAAGACCTGCTTTTCCTATCTAACACTATTTTCCGACAAAATGATATGGAATTTATGCTGAATGGGAGTGCTTCCACTAACCTGAAGGATCGCTAAAACCATTGCTGCAAAATGCCCCTCTTGTGTAAGGGGAGATGTATTCTTCAATTGTTAAAGGGCAAAATGAAGGCTTGGCAAAGCGCAGACCATCGATTCTGCGATTTGGGAAATATTTAATTTGCCAGACATGGGTGTTCACCACAAAGCTCGGTTAAATTGTCGGTTGTAGCGTTGCGGCACATCTTGTCACCAATGTCTGCACAAAGGAATGAGCGTAGGGAAGGAAGATTGTTCTCTGCAAATGAATTAGTCAATGGATAGGCCAATAGAAAAGTCCACTTGCTTGTAATAGCGTTTACTTGTGTAGACTGCCACACCCATGCCGACTGAGACTGCACCAAAGGCAGGTGCTTTAGATTAGTCCGCGATCCTGGCACTGAGCACGATGCTTCTGCAGTGAATGAGGACTGGACATTCACCAATCACCCTTTTGTCAACTACTTATGTGGAACTGCTGAGGAATAAAATCAGTGGTAGCACTTGGATTACTGACAGAGGTAAACGCACAAACACCTTCCTGAGCTGAAGAGGCCCAAATCCCACTGACAACATTTTGACTTCCAAAAAGAGCTTCTATTGGCAAATTTCTGACTTGTAATTAGGCATTATCCAAATAACATTCTCTAAGGAAAAGGCCAATCTAGTCTGACAGCATATGGTTCAGTCTGTATTTAAACATTCACGAATTGTGAAATGAGTCAAAGGCTCTGAGCATGGTTGCGTCGTGTCTAAATTTCTCACCATTTGCTTTTTGATTATCCCCTACGTATACCCTCCTCACCGCCAATCTTTTACACAATTAGCGATGTATCATATCGGAGAGGGAAGAACATTAAGAGGGAACGCTCATCTCAAAAGCTCTTACTTAGTTGGAGACAAGAGACAGTGCTGGCTCTCACCAGACCCCCAAAATCGAAGACAGTCGACTCGATTTAGGCCTTCTTCGTATCAATCGAATAGAATAGATTGTAAGGTGGGTAGATGCACATGTGTTTTGCCAACAGCAGACGGAAGCACATCGAAGCCACCAGTTCCTTATGCTCTTAGAAGCTCTAACTCGGCATTCCCCAAAATGAAGACACTTAAAGAAGCGCAGTAGGTCGTCAAGCCTACCAGTTTACTTCGTGTACTTAAGAAAGCACTGTCACTGTGGATTTTGTGGGAACTAAGCACGCCTCGGTCTAAATGTCCCATATTGCTTCTCTCCTTCGAGTAAAATGATCCGAAATAATTCCATTTGTAAAATTCTTACCACTCGCATCGTTAGCTTCAAGCAATACGACGTACATTTGAGTGCAAACTAGTCTGAGGTAACTTAGCTTCACAAAAGTAAACTGAATGAATATGCTTAAAAAGATGTCAAATAGGAAGAGGAATTAGGCTTACCTGATTTGCATCAAATTCTAATGCAAATTCTGCCTTACAGACCCAACTGTGCAACAGAGTCACCAGGTTTGTGCTATTTTAATTCTAATCGTTATATTTCATAAGCGAACACCAATCCGCTATTTTAAGGTGATGAACATTCTTGTTTACTTTTTATTTGGCAGATTGATGGATGCAATAGTACAAGATGCTTTGTTAATGAGCGGTTTCGTTCGCTTGTGCGAGACTAGCCGGTATCCCTTTTCAACTAAAAATGCGCCTAGATAGTCTATCAATTAGTAATAGCGAATAAAACTTATGCGAAGAGAGGTGGTGAAGTGGACAATGAACATAGGAGGGATAAAGTAATTAATGAGTTGTATGCGACACTCCTGAATTGTTGCATAGTGATGAATTAATTTGGTTCATCATCTTGATTTGTGGGCACAAGCCTTCTGAGGGCTTAGGCAATGCATACTCGCAGCTAGACATGCTCGTTACTTTTCAGCTCTGCTATAACCAAGTCAGGAAACCGACTTTGCAGTCGGCTTGACAAATGCACCTTTGCTTTGCTCACAATTCCCGTTCTGTAAAGGGATCTCATGAGGGATGTCCACGTGCGCGGTACCTAGAAGCTATCATGCAAATTGTGAAGGAATAGTGTCCAAGCAGTTGAGAGCTGACTCTTCTGTATGTGTGCATGTATGTATGTATGTATGTATGTATGTATGTATGTGTGTGTGTTTCACACGCTGCATACATTTTAAGCCTGTTTTTTTCACACACAAAATCACTAACATTAATGGGATTTGTTTGTGAGCGCGGAAGTTATTTAAAAGATATTGCTAACTGTCCAAATCCGTACATGAGGTAATTTGCGACTGCAGACATGCAGTTGACATGAGTTGAAATGGAGAAAATATCCTTACCGCCAAAAGCCTGCAGGATGAGATGTAGTGCTAGATAAAGTGCTACTCCTTTGTTGCTCATGTTGAACCCACACTACAAAGGCAGTAATGATGGTGGGAATGAGTAGCAGTACACAGTGAGTTTGGAGCACATGGTATTGTGGAAGGTCATGAGTGTTGGCGATGCAATGGACATGTTCACTGCATGTGTCGCAGGATCTGAAGAGAAACACTGAAAGGCAAAGACAGGGTAGAGTGCACGCCTGTTGGTCTTTTGCCCTGTATTCTCCACAAAGTGTGTGTTCAAGCCTATCAACCAAATTCAATGACCAGACCGACTGTATGGCCTTCATTTGCAAACATCCAAATTGTGTGGAATAAAGATCTGTTCTAATTCAGCTTCGACTTCGAATTACACTTGCTATTCTCCATTTAAAGCGTGTCTAGTGAATGTCCACGCGTATCTGCACTTTGTTGGATGGTAATAATAGAAATGAAATTGAAAGCCTTTGTGCCAAAGTTAACAAAGGCCTTGAAGATGTTGTTTACTTTAAGTACGCACTCCAAATTAAATAACCTTACGGCTTTGCTGTCAATCAGAACGTATATTCCCTTAAACATTCCTGCTTTGCCTCTAGAATTTGTGTATTTTTAATATTAGATCAAAAAATTGCTAGCCAGTCGTTTCTCGACTGTGACACTGATACGAATTTTTGACCCTCAAACAGTGAACCGATCCGTTTGCTTAATAAAGTGTACAGACCTCCATAGGGCCTACTGCGCTCACCCTCACCTACACTTCTGAATTGCAGAACGGTACACTCCTTGCTTTCCTTTATTTTTCGGCCACAGATAGCCGACTATTAAAAATTCTGCTCGGAGTGTTTATTCCTCTGATCCTCATAATCCTCCTGGTCCTACTTGTTGTCTTTCGCAAGCGGATTCCACTCTTCAAACCTTTGTGTAACAAAGACGACGATGAAAGGTGAGTTTCTATTCGTACAACTGCCTTTGGCATCTGGCTGTAACGTGTTTACTTCATTCTCCCTTGTTCTCTAGCATTATTTCTACTATTTCATGGAGGGTAGTGCATCAGTGATTAAATAAGCAAACGAAGAAGAGTTAAATGCACAAAATCTTTCTCTCCCATCCGAACCTCCCTTTATTTGTTGTCGTGTTTGTGTTTATGACAGAAATGCCAACCCCCAAAAAAGCACTGCACGTGAGGCTGTCTTATAACTATTTTTGCTAAAAAAAGAATCCTAACCTGACACCCGAGTCAACTTTACTTGTTCATGCAGCGTATCCTTCCCGACTGAGCGCTAAAATCCGCCTGGTCCTAAGAGCCCATCAAGCGTTTAAGTCCCATAGCATATTGTTCGGTCAGAGATGTTAGCCAATTGGCCGAAACAGGCTGTTCTCGGGTCATAGTGTCAGAGGTTGCAGGAGACTCCCAATACCCAATTAGTGTGCTATCCACCATTAGTTGAGTCATTGATGTGCCAGTTTGGAAAGTGTGTGGCATCACCTTTGCCATCCATCCGCACTGTGGAATCGACTTACGAGCCACCCTGTACCCGTTCATGTCCCAACGTATGGAACGATTGTCCTTAAATGTTTATATTAGCAAAAAGAGGTTCGGTTTTACAAAACTGGCATTGTTGCCTCGGTTGGTTGCTTCTGAAATGCAGTGAGGGAAAGGAGTCCCTAAATTTAACATTTTGTTTGACAATTGGCGTTAAGGAGGAGGCCGGTTTATGAAGAGAACCAATTGATATGTGTCCACACAGTACTTGTTACTTGCCCACACCTTCTTGCTAATCTTTCAATTTTATTGTTGTTCCACCGCTTCCCTGGATTCTCCTCCGTTTCTTTCTCAACCCACATACCTCTGCACAAAGGCTTCTACAGCATTGTTATGCACGCTATTAATAGGCAAAGTGTAATGTCTCTTTTGTATATGACTTCCTTTAAATATGTGGCTAAAAGAATGTTTCTGAGGCACATTAGTTGACCCACTTTTGCATTTTATTTTCAGCTCCACCTGAGGAAAGTGAATGCATCCTTGTTTAGCTGAAATGCGAGTAAAATGTGAAATGAACTGACAAATGCTCTTTTCGTCGAGCTGATTAGCCCCAAATCGGTAAAACCAATCTAAAATGCAGATTCTTCACTTATTTTACTAATTTACGACTCAAGCAGATTTGTAGTTTCACGAAATGTCCGAATGGATTAGCATATTATCGGCGGTCAAAGCATGTTAATAGGTTCCATACACTTTACTAACAAAATCATTATGTTCTTGTTTTTAGAAACTAATACATCTGCTTGAGTACAAAGAAATACGTATCAATTTCATTTTTCTTCTGCGTTATCTTCCAATGAATAATATTAATGTAAAACCATGTTGCAATAAAATTTGGTTCTTCGAAGCATTCGCAGTGGTAAGAGCTTCCGAAGTCCCCAGTTTTGGACTGCTGATTCCACCGTTGCATGATTACTTAACTTGCTTCCACCCCAAATAGTGTTGCTGGATTTTACCAGGCTACTTTCACTGCAAAAATAATAATGCATTACCGTGAGTACTTTGTTGTGCCACGTCGTCGTAATTTTTGAACAAAATCCATCTAACTTGTATAGCTTCTCATAACCCTTCGAACTTCTTCATATACCTTAGAAGAATGCTTACAGATCATGTCAGTGTTAATTTGATGGTTTACAAATGCACGGATACGTGTAGTCACACTCTTCAGAAAAATCCACTCATTGGTATGAGTTGTGCGTAACCGAAGACAGCAACAACAGCACTGAAGTTCTCCAGCATATGGCAGCAGAACATGTTGTGGATTTTCATAAAAAAAAGGCCTTTGCAAAATAAAAGTTAAGTCCTATGGGTGGCCTAATTCGAGTTGCAAGAAGCTGCTTTCTTTCCTCAGTGCATTATTGAGCAACTAAAACTAACCAATATAAGTAAAATCATTTCACCCTCTAGTTGCGAATGTTTATTAACGATGCTTCCATTTAAACCAAAAACATTTTAAACGTACCGTTGGGCAGCGGTTTAAACTTCTCGCTAGACGAGATCTTAGAATACCCTGAAGCGTAGCGAACTTGACCATCTTGTTATCCTTCTGACTATACTGTTTATCACTGACTCATATTTATAAACATGTCCCAACCCACACGGCCTAATGAGTCTAGAGTTACTAAAGGGATGTGGATGTGAACGAGGAAAGCCTACATTAATATCAGCACCGGCGGATGCTCCTTCTTTAAAGAACAGCTCAGGATCTACAAACCTAACTACCGTTAATAGCGAAGAATACTTCCACTCCTCCATGCGCTGCCTAACCACTTACAATCTGCCACAATAGACGTTAGCATCACCCACGACACTGGTATCCATGACTGTTGTGACGAATTAATCCAGTTTTGTTACTGATCGGGAAGAGTAGACGCGTACTACCACAAGGCCTATAATACTTTTCTTTCGGGCCTCACCTCAAAATAGGATCGCCGACTGGATAATTGTCTAGTTCAGACATGAAGTTCGACTACCCTGCTGTGATTCAAATGCTCTGTGGCATAAAGACAAACTCGTTCCCCCCGCAGATGTTGATCAACTACGTCACTAGACGCTTAACAGATTATCAAAGTCACCGTTCACTCTCTCGATAGATCAAGTGAGCCTTTTTTCCCATTCTGTTCACTCCAAAACGACATTTATTTGCCGATTTTGGGTCTCAGGCAAATTAAAATTGTTTATGCAGCTTCCTGCTTGTCTCGAATGCAGCCAAGTCAAAAGTAACCATGCGGGCTTTCCCCACCATTCTCGATAAGTCTCGGATCGCTGCCTCTTCTACAAGGTTCCATTTAACAGGAGGAAGAGAGGTAGTGGTAGGGGAGAGAACATTGATGAATTTCGTAGAGGGAAAGAAATCTTGACAGTCAAGTTAATTCTGGCCACAAAACTAGTTTAATACGTGATACTGCGCATCGTTAAAGTTGTTTAAACTTTGTGGAAGACATCTTTGTCATCCAATAAGGCACTGAAGCTAACGTAGATGCCCCACTATTAAAAAGAATGCAAACGACATCAACATTGTTTTTAATTTGATGCTGTACCTATTCCATGAAGATCTAAATGATCTTTGCGCACATCTGACTCACGTGGCTGATAACGAAGAGACAGAATTTCGCGAGGTGATGATTGAGTATGCGAATGTGTTCCCATGACAAGAAACTAAACAAGGGCGAACAAGTATAGGCAAGCAAACAATAGGTACCAGCGAATCTGGACCATTCGCCAACCACCCTGACGCCTGCTGCCTCCTCTGCCAGAAGAAGTAAGCCGTCTAGTCGAAGAGCAATACAGGCTGATTTTATAAAACCGTCAAATTTGCCAAAATCCTCTCAGATCGCGCCAAGTATGGGAAGTTGAGCCTCGTAACTAAGATGAACTCATTCACTTTGCCCCACATAAACGATTCGTTAGACTCTCTACATGGTTTGAAGCAATTCCCTACCTTAGGTTTAAAATTACGATACCGAAAAGCAAAAGAGGCGGAAACAGACAGGGAGAGGCTGGTGCTTCTATTGACAAAGGCACTTTATGTTATACGGATAACGCTACTCAAACTCCGTAAAGTTGCGGCCATATTTTAGCACCTGGTTCAAACAACATTAACTGTTTTATTTCCCGCCTTTAGCACAGGTACCGAAGAGCATAACGCCAGGCAGAAAGTAGTGTAGGACCATTAGCAATAGGCAATATAGACTCTCGACCCAAAGAAATGCTATTTTGTTAAATGTTTGGTTAATTTTTAAGGACACAGTTCTGTCAGATGGGATGGGGATCAGCACAATCCGTTAAAAATAGAAGAAGACCTAGCCAAAACCAATCAAATGCGACAGGTTTTCGCAGTCTTCAGCGCTCGACAGATCACTGCAGATGTTTTGTTAGAGGAAATACCAAAACTGCCAGTGGATTGCTAAAATTTAACACAAAGTTTTCACAAAGGAATTGCAGGCAGGGAAACGTGTAAAATGAGAAGTTTAAATAAGGTAACCGAGTGCTCCGTTCTGCGCCCGATTCGAAGTGAGTGACCGGCTGCCGGTTGGGGAGAAGAGACAGAGGGTGCATTTTAGGGTCCCTCCATCGAGCTGGTGCAGCCACAAGTGGCAACTGGCACATGCGTGGCAATCAACGAAATGCTTGTCTTTAGTCCACTAGAGTAGAGAACAAATTTGGATGCAACAATTCGATCTGATGCTTTCGCACCTCTACGATAATAATCAACTTAGTCTTCCATGTCAGGTACTGGGTGCCACGCAACCATCAAATGCATTCATTCGGACCACTCAAAACCCAACTATGCTTGAGTAGTGTCCATAGCGGTGCAATAAATCAGCATTGCATCTCCATCAGTGAAGAATGCAAGTTGAGGCGTAGTGTAACGAATGTAACACCCTAAGCGAAGCGTATTAGGAGAGAAATGAGAGGTAGAGGAACAAAAACTGGTGTTAAATGCAACTGCCGAAAATAATGATTGGTTTGAAATTACTACAAGCCTTTGACCTTTTACACAGTACAACTCCTCCTCCTTCTCGCCCATCCGAAGTTTCCCGATAGTCTTACAGAGGTTTTACCCACATCGTCTAGAGGAGGCAATAAACCCGGATCCTGGAAGAACATAACTGGCGGCCTTGGAGGGAATGCGCAAGTGTGTCAATCACCTGTGAGTACTATTCATTTAGTAAAAAAGACAACTGGTTGCACCTCACGCCGCAAATCATTCAACCAAACATTCAAACGGACAACTACTATACCATTTAGTGCCAGCCAGACTGTACCGTGTGTCTGATCCCATGAAAAGGTCAGTTTTTACCAGATCAATGAAAAATAACCGAGTCCGCCTCGTGCCGTAATTGTGCAACTATCCAAATACTAGTTCGCATTGTCGGAAGTTATAACAACTTTTCATACGACCATTACGCTTATACCGGTTGAGAGGATCGGGCGGCATCAAGGTCATGTAGTCATCTTGGCAGTCTTCCTTTATGGCTGAACCTGCTTTCAACTCGGAGCATCAAGGCATTAATAGGGCATAACAGCGTAACAATTTCGGCCACCACACAAATCAATTGTTAGACTTGCTGCCGCACCTCCAGTGGCTACGAGACACCTGTGAACGGTATTGCAAGACTGGAATTCACGGCTCGTGAATTGAGCAAGCAGCAACGCGTCCATGGCGACTCAAATATTGTTGATGGAACAATGCATGGAGAGGTCTGTAAGGGAAAGGGAAAGATTATTTAATGTAATTTTGGGTTCCATCACGCACTAAAGGTTGATCTCGTCGAGCTTTAAACAGTGGACTCAGACCACCGTGCACATTAAATATGGATGCAATAAGCCATAAAGAGGCATCTGATGAGAAACCAGCACATATAGTGGGCTGCTTGCTGCAGTTGTGGCAACAGAAAACATAATTTGGAGAAAGTGGCAGTAATGGAGAATATCGCTGCATCTAAACTGTACTCTTGCAGTTCATTCTAATGTCATTCCTGCATGTCACACAATCAGTGTTCTTCTTCACAGCAAATCCTTGCTTTCCAGCCACGTTGCAGTTGGAGCATCTGCATGAAAGACTAAATGCATCAGCTCTTTGCAAAGCAGAGAAGAGGGAATGTACTGATAGGGAGAAACGATGCAGCTTGAATCAAGCATTCTTGGTAAGATGCCATTTGACCCAAGATCGCTATTTCAATTCGTGCGGAGTGTGTACAATCCTTTGCAGCACAGATGAAATCACTGCATCGTACAAGGTGCACGTCACCGCATGTATATAACAAGGCCCTAGCATACCGACACATTCACCCGCATCAAAGCATCACCCATTGCTCGTCCGTACTTCCCCTCTCACTGTTAGGCAGCCGCACTCAGCCGCATTTTACCGCCTGGGTTTGAGCGTTCGTCACCAGCAGTCACGACAGGAGTGTATTTCCCACCTCGGGGACGATGCGAGTTGACGCAGTGACGTTTGCCCCGAAACGAAGTCGCCTTTGCCAACACTTGATCCCAATGCAAACAACTTGGTTCAAGTGCGCCTTCTACGTTTAT
>MIEF01004829.1:0-80224 GCA_001870725.1 Taenia solium | reverse complement strand
GTCCCATTTGAACAATGATTTTTACTCACTTTAAGTTCATCTCAAGTAACGTGCTTTGTACTAGACTCAAACACTGACGAGGGCAATACAAAGTAGTTTAGTGCAAAAGGACAACACTACTTCGCGGGAGAGTAAGAAGTTCATCCAGAAGAAAATAAGAATAAGTTGGTGGTTTTCGCTTGAAGGCCATTTGTATTTCGATAATGGGTTGTTTCTTAAAATGGGCAATGATGTGACTTGAGGAAGTTATTTAACTGCGTACGCATTAGTCTTGATTCTTAAGTTACCCATGGTGTTGTTGGCTTTAGCAATGCAAGAAAGAGTTACAAATGCATGCGCAAACATGTTTTTGGTTTGAAAGGACAAAAGATGTGGAAAGTTGGCCAGGTGATGGAATTCACTGCGCACGTGTATGACTAGTCATCCACCATTCACACACGCACAGCAAATTTTACACCTTATTCCACAAAATCCAAACACCAATCTGAAACGGTCTGTTACTCGTGCCTATGACATGCAAACTGAAACCATCTCTATGGATAGGAAAAATGTGAGCGCAGGTACATGTCGTGTAAAATTGCTAATGGATGCAGTCATAGTTGCTGAAATCTCTGGTGCCCATTACATCATCATATCCATGGTCCGTACGCACCGAAGCAGGCACGCTGATATTCCTTATAATTGGTGCAGCACGAGCATGCAAGTAGACCAGGATTATTTGCACAACTTCTGGGCTTATGCGCTCCAATTTAGACATAACTACATATCATCGCCCATGCCAGTGCGGCCTTGTTCGTCGCGCTCATAAGACAATTTTTGCACCACCAATGCCACTGGTCATCCAGACTACAGGTTTGGTGTGCATTTTGGCGTCTCTGTGGTTGTGCTTTGTAGTGATTGGTATGCGGTGGCTTCCTTATTTGAGCTGCTACTAAATGTGCTATGCGAAATGATGTCGCATCAGCCAGGCAAGTCTTCATCGAAATCGGTCTTTTGAATGACCGATAGTGAATAAGGTATTAACATAAAAATAAATAGCTATTAAGTGAAACTCTCTCAGATTCTTTAAACGGCGTGGCTTCCTGGATTTACATATGCCTGCAGTATGGTGGACACAATGCTACCTAGCCCAGAAACCTTTATCATTTCTTGAATACTGTCTCACCAGCAAGTATTTTCCAGAACTAATGAGACTATTTATGTCTGCTAAGTATTGCATTGTCATAAGGGACTTATTCGGGCAGCCCAAGCCATTTTGATAATTAGTTGCACACAACACTTTATCGCAGTTCCTAAAAGCCCTTCCATTATCAGAGAGCCGACGACTGGGCAAGTGCTTTGAAGTTAAATACAAAAGAATGATTCAATTTAAATTTGTTTGTCTGCATAGAAAGCCACATTCAATCTTCAGCATTGCTAAATTTAATCCGGTTCTTTGTGTCTGGCGGCTCTGCCCTGGCTTCTATAATTCTCTGCGGTTATTGTCGTTGGACTTTTGCGCAGCTGAACCGGTTATGCGACTAAGTGATGTGTCGAAGCCGATTAGTTTGGCACTAGCTACTTCACACTGTAGTCCATAAAATGGTGGGTGGTGTTTTAAGAGAGATTAGGTAAGTATGTTATAAGAATTGACAAATATATGATTCGTATTTGCCCATTCAATTTAGCTAAATGCTTAAACTTTGTTGCTTTGGCCATTAGTTTGGGAGTGTGTCAGTAAGGGGAGCGATTGGCACCTGATTTACAGTCACTGCGAATTGACCGAGTGTTGTAGGACAGTTCGTTGAGCGAAGCCCAATCGGCTAGCTCCGTATCTGAATAAAACGCACAAGCCATAAAACGCTTTGCCGCTGATATGCTGCCAAAATCATTCTGTGTTATCGAGTTGCTAGAGCGTAGGTGATCAACAGCTCGGATCTATCCTGGTGTCTACAATCACGTGAGTGGCAGTAAAAGTACGTTGCGCACGAGCATCACACGGCACAAATCGAACCAACGAGAAGAGTATATAAGCAAACACACTGCAGCGCACAAGTCGTTCCAAGGCAATCGAAGAGACAGCCAAAGAAATGGAGTTCGGGAGCTGGCCATGTCCGTATCCGTGGAAGTGGGCACCGTGGGCTGAGGTTGTGAAGGGTTCACCATGCGAGGAGAAGTGTGCATGGTGGCCGGTGCAGAAGCCGCACTGGGGCATGCCGCATGCATGGTCGCCTGTGGCGGCGCCGCAATTCGCGCAGCCGTGGGGATGGTCGCAGCAATGGTGGTAGACGACTGAGGTTGCACCTACACCGACGCTAGTGAGGATGCCTCCATATAACATGGTGGCGGAGGAGCCAGTTGACGGCGTACACATTCCCCTCTACTTCCATTTTGTCTCGATTTTGTAACATAAGCTGCATTCCAAATGCTTAAACTGTGTTCTTCATGAGTCGTTGCAACTACCGCGACGGTTGTATTGGGCTTCCAGGTAGACGGGGTGAGCTCAATCAGAACCAAGCCTGCACAAATGCACAACGTATGACACGGAACTGCTGTTAGTACATCAGTTCTATTGCAGATGCGTTTTGTGCCAAATGTACCTACAACTGGCTACGGTATGGACATGATTAAATCTGGTGGTTGACTCCATCATCCGCACATTTGATACCGCTTTGCTTTAGCCATTGCGCTCCTCTTAGCCGTTATTTTGCATTTGGCATTTGAGGCTATCTATTCACTAGCCACACTGCACACTGATGTAAGGGCGCTTGTTTGTGCCGTCGCACATGACTTAGCTTGACACTGCAACGGCTGGTGCAATCCTTGACTGTTCATTCAGAGCACTTACGTTGGGTATTAAATAAAAAAATTGCTGATTCTGTAATGAGGGAATGGAATGCCCAGTAACCGATTTATCCCGATTTTGTCATTGTGCACACGAAAGTTCGCATTTTGTGCTGAACAAGAGGGAACAATGCATTTCTTTTCAGATCTCGATATTTGTTGCAAATATTAATTGCATTAGCGCCTTAAAAGAAGCAGCAAGCAAAGAAATTTATCCCTTGTACTTTACTTTTGAATAGCTGAGTCCTCTTTGTCCAGCTGTACCTTCAATGCTGCAATCAGATATGCGCCTGGTCTCTCCAAGCATTGTCTGGCCGGATGGCAGCGCCTTTTGAGATGATGAACCACACATATCTAAAATTGACGACGGTAGCTAGACTTTAATGGTTGATTTTGCCTTCCTGCGTTCTATGAAATGACCACCTCTTAAAAGTCAGTTTTAATGGAGTTATTCTGATGAGTGCAGGCAAGTATTAAATTCTGGTGATCTGTTAGACTATATTAAAGGACCCTTTCATAGGTAAAGATCTAATTTGTGGAGGATGTTACGGCTAACTGGTTAAAATTGGTTGTGGCATGCGGTGGTATTTGACCAGACAGTGGTATCTTTTTTTTATTTTGCGCAGGCATTTACATGGGGCGAGGCAAGGGATCGAAAGATTCCCGAACTTACCCTCGTATCATCTGGATGCCTCCATGACACGGACAGCGAATCCTGCATGCATTGCAATCCTTCGTTGGTCAACGTTTAAATGGCTTCCCTCAAAACAATCAATGATGTGACGGCACCACTAGCTTTCGTCAAATGCCGCTTTCCTTACATCCTCTCGCTCGCCTACACACCTGAGCAGCTAACGAATGTGAAGCTACATATGATGCTGCCCACATGAGTTAAAAGAATGGCCTGATCTGAGGGGAATTTCCACCAAACCATATAATAATGCCACAGAATGTAGATTGGTTTCCAACTGCAGAAACAACGAAGAACTCTTTTTTTAAGGCAAGTTTTGCAGTATTGTAGTCTTAAATGAAGTTTTAAGTCTACAATTGTAAAAAGGAGGGATCATGATAAGATTGCAATGGAGAGAGGGAAATGGGAATAGAGATCATAGTCACCCACCACAGCCAAGCTTAAAGGCAGAATTTGGCTCAATTTAGACAATCAAAATTGTAGGAACCCTCCCAATGTTATTAGTCTTAAAACTCTAAAATGCACCTTAAAATGTATGTAAATGCTGTGATGCCTAGGCAGTTACCATGACGGCTGTACTTCAGTGAATTGTGTGATTAGAAAACTGACGCTTCAAATCTGTTAACACATATTGCAATGATCTTAGCGCTCCACGCCCCAGGGCTCACACTGAAAGATTTCGACTCTTCACCTGCGCCGCATTTACTTGCACCTACTTAGGCAGCTATGGGCCAGCTGTTACAGCGCGAATGCTTGATATGTGGTCGTACGAGCTGGAGCCATGCAACTCCTGCAATGTGAGTTGATATGGAAATAAAATCACTTAATCATGAGTTGGCACGGATTTGGCTTGCACATTAGTGGCTGTGTTTGTGCTGAAGTGCAGTGCTTAGCAAGGATGGCAAATCTCACGCTAGGTGGAAGTGAACTTAAGCGACTACCTAAACCAATTTTGACCGAGACCGATGAAGATGTGAATAGGCCAGGGAGGACTCTCTGACCCCATTTAAGGGTATAAATCTGTACTTGGATGTGTGCATCTAGCGAATTTTCCTGCTCAGTGTGAGCAGTGCAATTCAGGTGAAAATTTTTCGTATGAGAGGTCTACGAGGCAGCGGAATGACCACTAGCGTACATCAAGTGTGAGGCAACGCTAGTTGGAGAGGTCGATTTCCCGAGACAAGCTTACAATTACAACCCACCTTGGCATGTCCAAATGATGCCTAGATGACTGCAGTGCAGTAGTTCCTAATACGACAAATAAGAATACCTTAGAAAAGGTTGTATGTAGTTAATCGGAGTCAGATGACCTGACTGAGATGCTGCTGACGTGTACATGACTTCGCTGTTGATGCCTCTGCAGTCGCTATTTAAACCAAGGATGAAAAGTGAAGTGAGAGAGGACTTTTGAGACTACTTTGATGCTTTCGTAGTTAGCGTTGAATCCTCTTCCCATTCCCCATACCCTGTAGCATGACTACATAAGTTGATAAAAGTTTTCAAAACAGGTCAGGCAGCGTCATGTAGGAGCTTACCTTACCAGTAGTGGTTTTTTAGGCCGAGAGAGATAGGGGCGGTGCATAAATGCTCACAGTAAGGTCACCGCGTTCGCCTGTAACGTTACCATCCTGCCATACCACTAGAATGAAGAAAAAACATTAGTTAAGAATGGTAATTCGGGCACGGATGGATAGTAGACAGGAAGGAAAAGAAAGCAAAAGTGATTGCTGAAATAGTAGGTTATTCACTTAAAGATATGAGTACTAGGGGTGTTTTAAAGTTACTGGAAGAAAATGCTAGTGTCTGTAAATTACTTGCCTTTGGCTGTTGGAAGTTGCTACCGAAGAACACGTTTGATTCGTGGTATAGCGTAAAGCCTTAAGACAATCTGTACAGCCATCAGCCTACAGAGAAAACTGTCAGTTTGATGTACTGACTTAAAGTTAATTGTGATAACACACATCTTAGTAATCGTCCTCCTGCCTTCGTTCCTAAAAACGAACCAGAACGTAAGGTTTGAGCGTAATCCAACAAAAATGCAAGGGAGCAGCAAAACTAAAACTTATGACATAACAAAGACTAGTCATTGAAATTTGGGGCAGATACTACAGCTCTGCGTGCTTTTTTGACTGGCTTCCACTTAACACAAACAATATCCACCATTTAAATGCGTCTAAATACACAAGTTTTATAGCAGGCCAAGAAAATCGTTGACTCCTACAATTTAATTTTACCTATCCCAATTTGCCACAGCCCGGATGCTGTGCCATTCTAAAACCATCAAAATTTAGCTCATAAATGCAAGTGCAATAGTCTATCTTAAGAAAATCTTGCTTATATTGCATTACCTCGACCTGAGCTGAAACGCTGCACCTTAAATTAGTCACTCATTACCAACCAAAAGGAGTAAGTTCTACAGAATCGGCATCAAGCCCACTTACGAGATTCAGGGCATGTAGCATTGACGTTGGAGGCAAACACTTACTGCAGCTCCTACTTAGTAGCAGAGTCACGAAGCCATCAGCTGCGCTCACAGCGGCGTAAAAGGCCGAGGAAGGAATCGGTGCTGCAATAAGTGGACTTGCAGCCTTTCGATCGTTCGTCCTGCACGCATACTCTTTGCCACGATACTGTGGTGCAACGCCCTGTGAGAGAAGCGCTGTGTAAATTGCACGTTATCAGGCTGTGCGATAGGTTAAAGCACTCTAATGTCTGTGCTGTGCATAGGAGACGTTTTCCTTATCGCTTGAAACTAAAAATCACCAATCGAAAGCGTTTTTCAGATGCGAAGAGACTACATCTTCTTCGGTAAGCATTTGCAACTCTGCAAATTCGGTATCGAATTGGCCAACTGCTGTTGGGGTGATTAGATTCGCCAAGGACAAAATTACTTCAAACACTGAAAGCTTAAAATGTAATAACAGGATGGCAAAACCTGCAAACCAACGCTTTCAACGTTTTGAAACTAAGATAAGCGCACACAAGTTCTGATGCTACTTGTTTCTCTTAGCACCTGCATTGTTTGCCAAGGCTAGACATACAAAATATGGTAAGTGGATGTGAAAAAATTTATAAATTACTAGTGCTACGTCACATTCAAGCACGAAGTTCCTCTCTTTCATACCTAGAGAACTCTAGTTCATTCAAATTTACCACCGATGGTGGCAACATGCGCACCATCAGGGATGGCGAGACAGTAACGCAAATGTGTTAAGAGGGGCGATCGAGTAAAGGAACAGGAATTAAACACTTGCTTTGCAAGAAGATCATTGCGATTTGCATAGCCGAGGTCTGTAGCCATGTAAATGTAAGGAATACATTTGCATTAACAAGTAATATGCAAGTACTATTTAATTGAATCGTGTTAAGTGTCTAATGTAGATGTGCATTTTCAGGAAATTTTAGTGTTGCTGCAGCAGATCTTGTCAAACGCAAAGGAATCAAGATACATGCCAGTTAAATGAGAAACTTCTGCCAAGTGGGCTCTCAAGCAATTTTTTTTAATCCGTGACCGTATTGGTGTCCTAGTGCAAGACAATATGACTGAAGGCCTTCTAATTTTTATATGCAAAAGTGTGCATCAATGATGGCCATGTGGCGGCAAAATTTTGCCGCAAGTCTAGTGGTTCAAACTAATAGCATGTGCGGAGTACACTGTTCCGTTCTCGAGTCTTGCTAAAGTCACCAAATAGATTAAAATGGTATGCAATAGAGTCGTAAGCCATATTGAGAAAGGCGTGGCACAGTGGTAGGACTCATCGATAACATGTCCTCTGTTGCATACTATTTGTGAGGCAGTGGCAAAGGCAAAGCGATCTTTTAGCCTATTTTTCGTGTGCCACCCTTCTAGCGGTAGAACAATTATGTCAGCCCTGCCAATTGTTAATCCGCTTAGCCGCACTGCTTAAATAGCAAAATCAAAGCAGGCGCGCTTTTCTCCTTAAAGCTTCCTCATTCGCTGACACCAATGTCACTTCTAAGTCACGAAAACAAATGCAGGGCAGACAAGAGCAGCACTTCACTAAGACGGCCATTCAATTCTACTTGTGCGACAAGACGTGAACCCAGCCGAGTTTTAAATTTCCCACTCATTTTGCAGCATTTAGATGGTGCTCACAAGACTGATTAGGTCTCCTCGTTCACACGTCTCTTAGCTTTACATTATTCGACTTTAGCATCGTCTGCTTGGACCTTCAATGTAGAAATGGAAGTAAGTTAAATCGTTCAAGTCCTGGATAAAACAATCATTTAAGATGCATTTAGGAAAATAATATCTAAAAAGCTTCTGTCCCTTTGGTGAAATAGCTATTAAGAATTAGCGGAATGTTTACTACAACTGGGCTTTGGGCTTTCCACACTTAAACAATGCAATGATGTTATTTTGGACGAAACCGCGTACCATTGGGATTACAGACCTTACGCCTGAACTGGTCCAGTCGTTTCGCAAATACCTCAGTTCAGTTGAATTGTAAATGCTTGTACGGTAATCCCAGACTGGGGGTGGTTACTCTCTCTACCAACTCCTCATTCATACATCAACAAGTGGAAGTGGGTATACAATAGGGCACGTGATGCACTGTATTCACAATCGCAAACACCGAGCTCCGAAAGTATTTGTGGTGCTATTAAGCATCATTTTAGGCAAATGCAACTTGTTTCTCATTTTCCGCCGATCGCGAAAACCTGAGGTACTTGTGAGAGAGAAGGCTGTCTTGTAAACACCTCTACCCTGGCTGATGCAACGCTGCCGACTGGACTAGAGAATAATACCGCAGAGTTGCTAAGTTGCTGGAGGTCCTCGCCTCCACTGCAAATGTTTTTATCAAACCACAGCAATTTGCACATAAAAGTAATAAAACCTGCCAGTTTAACCGTGGGATGTGTTGATTTGTTGCGTCTCGCACCTCACGAGTCAGTTTGCCGATATGGTGAAAATGCAACTGGATTTGAACCTCTTGACAGCTTCTATGAGAGAATTCGCAGTGAAGAAATAGTACCACGAGCTGCTTAAGACTGTGTTCTTTATATTGTCAAGCTTTCCAGGCTTATGAAGCGTGCTTCCACAGTAACGAGTAAACGACGTGCTCTAATGTCGAGCTTGTCGCCTGATCACACACTGGGCGTGATAATTGTGGAAGATGTGAAGAGGAAGAAGGAAGGCGGGATGGATTTCTTTGCGGAGCATGCGCAGAAAATAGGCTTCGTGAATGACCCTCTCCTGATGTCTGTACCAACGGATTGGTGAATGTGGTGCGTCCGTGAGGATGTGGCGTGCATAAATAATCGGAAGGACATGTTTGAATGGGCTTGTCAAGATGTAATTTGGAGAAGGACACAATCCCGCACCGCTTGATTTGCAGCCGTGCTGGGTGAAGAACTTGATTTTGTCGGGTGATCTGCCCCAGTACCTCGTGATCGAGTCTGGATAAAAGCATACATTATTCCTGTATTTAATGCTATCCTTCCAGCTTTGAGCTGTGGATTTGTTATTGAGTATTTTCCAAGAAACACTGACCATACGTGAGGTAAACTTGCAGTTGTGATGCTTTATTGTTACACAGTTCACTGCAAAACTTACAAAGGAGACTTTCAGCGATGTCAAAATATGTCGTAGAGGACCGTTGGAAATGGCTTATCTATCGTCTTAGACGGCGACCGCTTTGGTTTTTAAGCGACTGAGCACCATCTTGGAGTGTAGAAAAGTTAAAGCATTTCGGATTAGCAGTTTAATTGGGAAAGCGTTACATGGCTTTTCTGCAAACACATATGCATTTTATGTTTCACATTTCCTCAGGGTTGAAGACAGGCCGATTATTTGCTAATGCTGCTTAAAGAGCATGGCACGCGCCTGAAATCCGACTTGTCAATTACCTATTTCGCATGTAATCCCTGGCACGTATTGCCCAATAATAAATTTATTATGAGCAAATTATGTTATGATAATTCGCCAAATAAAAGTAGGTAAATGCATTTGGGTTCAAATAGAGAAAATGTTACTGGCAATTTTGTGTCGCAAAATGCATGAGTGTCGACTGCCAGTTGGACACCTCTCTTTTTCAAGGACACTGCTGCAGAATGCAGGCAAATTTGTTTTATGCATTTTACGCTAAAGGCGTTGGTGCTGCCGCTTGTGCTCACCAATGTGACCAACCAGGAGCTTAGTTTAGTTATGACTGCGAAGCAACTGTAGTGAGACGCAACACACCTGCCAGTATCCTCGTTTATGGGTAACGTTTGAATAATGTAAGGCTAATCACCACAGAATATTAGGATAGTAGTTTTATTTTAAACTGTTCTTCAGTTGGTAACTGACGTAAACTCGACCGTTCATCCGACCATCGGTGAGTTGTGATTACTTTGTTTCACATGACCTTTATTTTGGCCTCACATTTTATCTTGGGTCAAAGCAAGGTTTTGGCCTGGTGCAATTTGTAAAAGAGCTTTTATTTAAAGGCGTAAGTCTTGCTTGTTGTCTAACTACATTAAAGTTTACACATAAGCCTTACTTGGCTCAAATGTCACCACATCTCTTATTAATGCTGTCGTTATTTGTAGGAGGGACAAGCCCTATCGGATAGCAGAGGTTTGAACCACCAACAACCGATTGCAACATACATTGGCAACTGTTCATATAACCCCGCTGAACGAGAGACGTCCCGGGACTAACCCAAAGACAAAAGAATGCACAACGCTCAGTTGGAATACCTGTCATGTATGCGGCTGGAAGCAACGGTGTGGACAAAAGCAGTCACTACGGCATTAATGATGCTTCAGATCTGAAGCTTCGTTTTCGATGAGAACAAAGCTAGCAACTACGGGACTAGTTCCACGGTGCGGGGAATTCGCAGCATTTAGTTACAGTGAGATGACTGTCCCGACGCTAGTTATCTAATTGTCAGTCTGTCTTTCAGTGGTCAGATATGGATAGGCGGGTGGGGAAATGGGGACAAGAATCGCGAGTCGGTTAGTGATGAAACTAATCTCTCTCCATGCCATCCTCCTAACAAGAGACATGAGGACGGTTGTTCCCTTGAGCTTTAGTGCTGTGGTCTCTCTTCTTACTCAGATAGGACCAATCGCCTCAACCCAACTGCCAGTTGGATTTTAAGGATGCTTTATTAATAATCAGTCAGCTAACGAAGTGGACCTAACGAAAATAAGGTAGTGAGCGGACCGGTAGACCATTTGTTTTTTCCATCGAACACTTAATTAATCGGTCAGTCAAATAGCAAAGCCTGTCATTGACTCCTCCACTACCATCTATTTTTTCTCAGTCTTCCAATCCTACAGCTTACAGCCTGCTGGCAATACCATCGTCTTCCAAAGATGTCACCAAACAAGTCGGTAAGCACCTACGCTTTTTCTTCTTCTACTCACGCGGAATTATTTGCATTTCCAAACCCATTCGCAAAAATATAATAGAGATTAATGTTAGCGACCAGGACGATGACAAAGCGGTTATATTGGTAGACAACGATGACTGGGAAAGTGACTTGTCTGACCGTTTGGCTATGATAAGCCAGCGGCAAAATTTGAGTGAGCAGACGTGCTGGTGGCACTCGCCGCCCTCTCAGATGGGATCTGTTTCTATCGCTTTGTCGCCTCCAACGGCAGTTATGCTGCTGCTGGAGGGCGAAACACCAACCACGCAAGGGATAGAAGATGTGGTTGGTATGGGAGTGGGGATTAAGGCAGATAGATGAGGAATGGAAGGGAAGGAGGAGAGGATGCGGACGTGGTATATTGATTGCGGGAGAGAAAATACAAGCCAGTTTGCACCTCAAAACATCCTGGTAAGTCACTCAAGCAATTTTGCCATTGCACGTAGAAGCAAGTCAATCAACCAGCCACTCAAGCTGACTGAGGTCCCAATTTCCCAACTGATCCACTGACTAATGATTTGGCGATTTGACCGACTAAGCGATTATTGGATCATTTGAATGATGGGTTGCTTGACTGATTATTTGAATTATTTGCCCATTTCCTTACTTCTTTACTTTCTTTTGCATGGCTCGTTTTTTCTTGACTGTCGAAAATGACTTTGTGTTTAAATGGGTGCCTGCAGTAGGTTACTGGAGAAGTTGTTCTGATTCTAAAAAGAGTCGAGGCCAGAGCACTGGCGCTTGATTGCTCACCGGTCTAGAACATTTCTTATCCCACAAGTTAAGATGAGTGGCGAAACAATATTGCAGTCACGAGTTTAGTATTCATTACTCTCACTCCTTTTCCTCGTCCTTTCCCACGCTCCTGAATTCCTTCGCATACCCAATTTTCCAGCCTTATGTATGGGCGTGGTGGAAGGAACATGAGTTTACATCGAACGAACCACTCGATGATGCTGCCAATTGTCTTACCTTGACGGCTCAAAGTGCATTAAATATCGCATGAAGATAACAGTTTTAGCAATGCTTACGTAAAAACAAGCTAAAGGAGAAGAAAGCAGTGAAGCAACGAAGGAGAAGTTGATGGCTTAACTTACATCGAATTTTTACGAATTTAATCTCGCTGGCTCTGTGGCATTGAAGCGATAAATTACGCAGCTGGGTGTCACAGCAGTTGAGGAAAGCGTAGGCAATAGGGAGTTAAAAGGATACCAAAAGTAAATAACTAACGGAACGGGGTGAGGCACTGATAAGGAACTGGATATTGGGGACAATGATAACATAGGAATCAAGATGACTGGTGGAAGGCAAGGTAGCGCGTTTGCTGTGTGGCATTTGGCAATGTGATGAACTCATTCTTGCTCAACTAGTAACAAATAATGCCCAGTGGCTTCACGGAAGCAAACATCATTTGTCTGAATGCTTCCTTACTTTGGCTGACACTTGTTCATCATAATGCACATCAAGGAGGCACTATCAAGTTGGACTATTTTTGATGTTTTTGGATATTGCCCTTAAGCCAAACGTTTTTGGGCATTCAGAGACTTCTCTGTTCCACCACGAGTTATCTGCCTCCATCTAAGGGAAGAAAAAGAGCAACGAGCTAGAAACAGGCCAACGAAAGCGGGTGAGCGGGTAGGTGAATGGTAGAATGCTAACAAAATGAAGCAAAGTAAGTAGTAACCAGCCCAGCTTTCTTGAGGTCCTTTTATACAAGGAAGAATTGCCTTTTTTTGATGGTCTCTTCTGGTTTTGCTGGAACGCCTTGGTAAAATACACTGGTGTAATTGCAATATAATAACCGTGCACAATGACGTCCAATAAGACGGCGTTGATGGCACTATCAATAATGCTACCAAATAATGTTTGTCTTGACTTGTACTGGCTTGCATTGATGTGACAATTATTACCACTCTCCGCTCTACCAGCAACATGCTCTTTGATCTTTCTGGCACATCTAAAGTTGATCCTATTGTCACCCTAAAAGTACCGAGAGGCCAACTCATCACTATTCCGCCTCTCCTCCTTGAGCTTTGGCGGGGTTGCTTACCTTAGTCAATAATGTAAATATTGGCAGCCGAGAGGCCTCTCCTCACCTCCGCTGATAATTGGAGAATTAGAGTTGTACAACACAGTATTACTAGTACTAAGGTTTTACTGTTTTTCGATAAATCACGCTATTCACTAAGCCTACTTCTGCGGGAAAGAGTTTCCTTCTTTTCCATCGAGAAAGTAAACGTTTGCACATTCGGTTCGTAAGGAACTGCAGCCAACTTTCTCCTATTTTATTCTTCCTTGCACTGTTTCGAATAACAGGCCGAACGAATCACTATCGGTCGCTTACATGATCAAAACTTTAAGTTAATTATATTCTCCCATCATGGGGACTCGAAAAGTAGGTTTGGGCTCGGCCTCTTTTAACCTTCTGTACGCCTCTCGTCTTCGCCTCTCACACGACTATCATTTCGTCGCTTTCAGCAGAAAAATCATGCTGCTTTACCTAAGATAGAGAGGTTTGATCACCGCCGTTGTCCCGCCTAGAACAAGACAATAATTAGCATAGACATGCGATTAGTAATAATCAGCAGAAGCGCACATACGCCAGTTCCACAGAAATCAGTAGGAGTCCTTCCTAAGTTGTGGGTTGAAAAGCTGAGGAGAAGAAGTCTTAACAAAGCAGTGCTTTTAATTCAAAGCGTCGAAGGTCCTTCTTATTCTCTCTCTTGCCTCCTTTACAAACACTGTGATACAAAACATTCACTTAAGGTGGAAAAGCACAAGGACAAGTGAGGCCTGCTCCTACAAAATTACCTACAAGGGATACTGTCTAAAGCTCAAACTAGACTGTACTGAGAGACACCTCGCATGGCGGGCCACCAATCGATTCACCCTCATCAGATTTGATTCGATCTATTGCAAAACAAATCGTCAGACATGCTCATCTACGTGCTAAACCATCTGCTATCACTCATCTTGCCTCGACACGTTATCACTCTTACCAATCCATTATTCGTCACTGCCTCCCTCCCACTTCGTTCTCCTTGCCTGCAGTCTTTTTATCATCTTCTACTTCCATCGAAACCGTGTCCATCCCCTCTTCATTTCAGGCTTCTTAACTTGCCCTTACAGAGACATCTCGGGTCCAAAATGGACAAAAGTCGCAGAAATTAAGGTTAAGATGTGCTTCCAAACACTTCCTGTCCATTCCTTTTTATTTGTGTGTGTCATTTCAGTTTTACCACATACAGCACTCAGGGTAGATCACATGGAAAGGAAATTCTATGATTGGTCTCTTCGAGTGTGCCATTAAAATAATTCAAATCCCTTCCACTAAGTCAATTTCTTCATATTTTACTGTCATTTGACCAAATGAGTGGATAAGCCAGTCAGTTCAGAAGTGAATTGTAAAAAGAGGGAATGAGCTAAGGCAAGCTAAACGCACCTCTGCGCTGAGTCATCCTACTAAGTCCCTTTCCAATCCTCTCCTGTCTGTCCCCACCCACACTCCTTCCATCGCAGATGCCTCTCATGTCTTCACCTCTATCGCAGTAGTTCCTTGTCTCCATTAGCTGAAAAGTCCATTTAACTTAGCCCCTGCCAAAAAGCGAAAAAACCATCGTTGCTTTTGTAATGCAGCACAACAATTAATTTAAGCATTTAAATTAGTCATACGCGTCAGGGATGCCCTTTTGTTAACTCAATGACAATCGTTATGGGTAAGTTACCGAACTCGCATCCGCAAAGGCACCTAGTACGTTAAAATTCAAATCGACCTGTTCAATTTGCTCTACACAATTTTATACAATGTAAATTTGGATCTTCTCTCTTTCTTGTGGATATTAAAGGTCAAGGTGCACACATAAGAGGATACGGTAACCTCTCCAAAATGGGTAAATAGGAGCCCCCTTGTTTGCGTCGCCTTCCTTATGTCCCACTCCAACACATCTTCGGTGAGTGTTTGTCTCCTTTGTTGCCAACTACGCTCTATCTGTTAATACGCATTGTCTTCACATGGTGTGTGAGTTTTTACTAGTTTCATGTGGCGGGTCCACTCCAATTCAAAATAAGAGAAGAAGTAGGGGAGAAACAGGAGGAGGAAAGTAGCTGAATGGAGTGAAGTAAGTTGGTGGTTGATAAACTGCTAACAAAGTGTGGAATTTGAGGCCAAAGGGACAACGAGCTAACTGCCATACGAGTAATCGAAGGAGCTCCTACTTTACCCCGGACAGAATCGTCGACTTGGTAGGCTAGACGGGCAAGTTAGGAGGAGAAGATGAGATGGACTTGCCTTCGCACCTACATATACGCAAACACGAAAGCGCACACGTTTCTACCTGTTTTCTTAGAACGCGAATTAAGTTAACTCTTTAAAAGTACTAAAATAAATGTGGGTAAGGCCACACAGACGCAGATACATAGTGGAGCCAGAGCAGGCAGTCCAGAGCTAGAAGCACACATTCGTACCCATTATTGCGCAGCACCAGGTAGAAAGATTCTCTGCGAAGAAAAAGAAGAATGGGGCAGTGAGATGAACAGGCAAGAATTCGACTGATTTACAAATTGCAAAGCAGGAAGTGGGAGCAGCGTGCTTGCTTCCGCTCTTGAATGGGTAACTGGAGGGAAAGTATGGGCAAGAGATGGGACTGAGGCGAAATGGTGTCATGACAAACCAAAGGGGCAGAAAGAAAGCTAGAAATTGGGAAATAATTGTACTCCAAGCTTAGCTATGCCAAAAGAAGATTTGGTTTCGGGTAGGGTGCGATTGAGTAAGATCCAGTCTAGCCTGTTCTAGTCGGGTCCAGTTTATGAATGGTCACGCTATTTCAACAAGTAATAATCGAGACCAATGCCAGTGGAGAGGCGAACATGAGGTTACAAAGAGGGCGTTAACCTCCTGAACCCCGACAGACTATCCAAGTTTTTTTGCCAAATATATTGCTGGAAAAGCACACCCACTGCAAAAAATAAGAGGAAATTAACAGCCCAAGCATTGATCTAAATAGACCACAAAGGTTGAGAATACGTCACTGCTTGTGTGAGCACAAAGTCGATGTGCTCTTTGGTCGTTTGTTTCCATCGAGAAGCAAGCTCTACTGGCTGTGATGGTAGGTGTTTTGGAACTTTCAGTGTTAGCAATCAGATACGCTAATATGGACTAAAGCACGTCCTCTACGTCTTCCACATTACAAAATCGTTACGAGACACCTTGCTCCAAAGCAAAGCATTCTTAACTATTGGGTTAAGTAACGAAACGAAGTGTGGAACGTAACTTAGTGACCGTTCCCTGTAATCCGTATGTACATTCCGCTTACCTCTTTCTGGGGGGCGAATTGCTCATTGCTAATTACAATAAGTAAAGACATTTTATCAAGTAAGTAGCATTTGCTCACCTTACTCGCAATTCTATCGATAATTCCGATTGTGTGCCTTTCCTTTCTACAACGCCTTCCAGCCTATCGGAATTCTGTTATGACAAACGCTGACACGCTTGTTGCTATATCTTCAGATGCAAAAGTTAATTAAACAGTAAATAGGCTCATTGCAAGGATGGACCAACATTTAACTGTACACGAATCGTAGTAATTGGACTTGTGTGCTAACATTATGAGTTCAGATTATTTAGCGAAATTGATACCACATTATTTCATGCAGCTATTTTAACCATGGTTTTGCTCCAATAAGCTTCTGATGCTATCAAGGAGTGCATACCATCATTCCATACAAATCACTAAATTGACGAGGAAGGGATGCTTTCAGCTGACCCAACCTAAACTTTAAGACTACTCTTGGCCAAATGCATGGCATTTATCCTAAAACGTAATGTAAATCTAAGGAGTGCCTACAGCTTTCAAATAATAAAAAGGGAAGCATTGGGTGTGGCAGTATTTTACCTGCTGATGTAACGGAGCCATTAGTTAAAAGCTATCAGAGGACTTTCAATTCGCCGATACATCCCATATGCCCAGAAGGAAAACTCCAAGGCCGAGGCTTGTGCAGGCTGATGTATAGGCGTCTAGCCATTTTCGAGCAGCCGCAAGCATAATCAAGAATGCTGTCAATCGTTACACGTTCAAAGCAAAAGAAAAGTAGAGGAGGGCTTGTGCACCTGTGACTAGTTCCTTCACCTTACGGCATGCAAAGGCTTCTTCATAAGCGTCGGTGCAAGAACAACCTCGGTCGTGTTTGCTACTCACCACCATTGCTGCTACCATCTCCATGGCCGCGCACATGGTGACCACTACTGCGGCTTTTGCACACATCACCATGCTTACTTCGGCCCACATCGTGAAGCCTTCACAACCCCACACCACGGTGGTCACTTCCACAAGTACGAAAATGGCCAGCTCCCACGCTTTGTTTCTTTGGTTGCCTCTGCTTTCGTTGAAACTGGCTTGTGTACTGAGGTATGTCCGCCTGAATACCAGTCGCCTTGTCCCTAATTGTTCCACGTTGTGTCCATGCTCATTGCACTTTTAGCTCTACACCTTTGCTTGCCTATCTCGAACAGCACTCTCAAGATTTTTTACTATTTTAGGTGATGTTTTATTTGATGTCCGACCTCTAAAAATGCATGTCACTGGCTTAGCATAATATTTTGAATTTAAGTATTATAGTTAGTGAGACATCATGCAAACACTTTTATGAGCAGTAATTAACCTTGCCATCTTACTAGTCGTAGAGCACAGGTTAGCATCGAACTACACCAAAACACCAAGCCTGGTTTAATTATGTCTCGGTGGAAATTCTGTTAAAAGGAAGTAGCTTACTAGCACCAAATGCTTAATAGCTGTTAACGACTTGTCTCAACACCAACGGGGTACAAATTAGCCCTAATAACACTCACTGCGCAGGCGATGTGACGATTAGTTCAATAAGAGCGACTATAAGGGCTATTGTTTTGTTTATTCGCCTGCATTACGTACTGGTCGCACACTCGGCCCCTTGGATATTGCTTCCAATGCCAAATGGGAATTAAAATTGTTTCTTATTAAATTAGCAAGTCATGCACTGGAACTGTGCATAATTGCGATGCAGCTCTCTTCCGAATTTACCTTTTTAGCTGTACGTCCACGTGTAATAATTCGAACATGGGCAAGATCTAAACTACTGCAATCCAGCGCACTGAGCCTTTAACAATACTGCAAAACACAACCGTACCAAAAATAGGAAAACCTCTAGCGCAT
Organism: Taenia solium; assembly: GCA_001870725.1. Lineage (NCBI taxonomy): Eukaryota > Metazoa > Platyhelminthes > Cestoda > Cyclophyllidea > Taeniidae > Taenia > Taenia solium. Next base: position 62,144 of record MIEF01004829.1, on the reverse strand, counting down.
TCGTCAAACTGGCTGTAGAGCTGCTAAGTGAGTACGGTAAATGTGTTGCAGATTATAAACATGGTTTAGTTAAAAGAACTGTCATTTCATCTCAGCGTAGTTTAAATTTTTGAATTAATGCAATAGATATAAAATGAAGGGGCCACGAATATTTGTGGCGGTCTTGATGGTGGTTTTTAACAGTTGATTTCTTAGCTTTTCTTCGCAACACGAATTTTACTCCTTAATATGCCTTCTTTGTAGCATTACCCATGAAATTCTCCTTTCCCAAGGATCGCAGCACACAGGAGTACACGTAATTTACTGTGTTTGCTTCCGTTTTTCCCATTTGTTCTGACCTATGCAGTTGTGCAAAGATTCTACAGTTGGCGCACATAAAGATATTCATGAAACATGGCACTTAAGACGATGAAACTAGGCATGCAACCACAACGAGGCAAATTACAGTAGATGCATTCTCCATTTGCAACCCTGTGCCACTTCGAGTTTCACTAATGCTTTTAACAACGCCTACAATTCAAGATCATGCATTAGATCCAGCTTAAAGCAAAAGCCTTTTGCAATATGAAAGTACAGGTCTATAAACAACTATTTGATAGTTTTAAGCTGAAAGGCTGACGGACCCATTAGAAAGCATGCTTCAGACGAAATTAGCTCCAATTCAAATGCACAAATCACCTCATACAATTGTACGGTATATCATTTGATCATCTTTTGTCAATTGATTAATTCTTTTCCTCGCAAAAGGCATACTTAAAGCAGTGCGTAACTGGATGCATTTTCATTGATAGCGTCTACTTTTGATGCGTCTTTCCATGGCGAAGCAAAGGAATCATATGTCTAAAAGTAAAACACAACTGTTGACTTTCGACCAAAAAGTATTATTTTCAGCATTATCAATGAAACTGCAAGCAAAATTTTAATAAGAGTAGTGGGTACTAATTATAGAAGAAGCAGAGTGCTATGAATTCAACAGTGGCACCTGCAGGCTTTACTTACTGCTCAAAGAGCACAATCACTGTTTCCCACTTGTTAAGTCTATAAAAATAACATAAGATCGCCAGTTACTGTAGCACAGCACTACCTCATCACCATCCTAAGCCCGTAAAGTCTGCACTTCAGGTAGGTTCTTTGACTGGAGAACAGCAGAAGCAAAGGAAAGGCGAGACAGAAGACGGTGGATAGGTATGTCCAGATTTCAACCGATCCCACCTTTTGTAAAGAGTCGTACACTTAGCAATAATCACAGACGCTTTCACGATCAAAACAACTAGAATATTAAGATAAAATTGATCTTGCGATTTTCCATTTCTCAAGTCTATTGCGCGTTATGTAGTTTATGTTGCATGAAATATGGAAGTTGGAAGTTAGAAGGCGCTACTTTGCCAACTTATTGAATTCTATGGGCACTGGATTATTCGCCATTGATTAATGGGCACAACGATTCTCAACAACAAGGTGGCGCTTACAAAGAAGAAGAAGCGGACGAAGTTGAGTGTTTTTATAACATGCCCAAGCATATTCCATAGACCAAGAAATACAACGAAGTTGAAAACCACAATGCCATGGGTCAGGCGACGCAGTGGCGCCAGAGCTCTGCGCACCTCTGATAAGGGGGGCTTATTCTCGCTTGGGCGCGGTGAAAAGCGTAGATCCGTCTCTCTGGCAATTGGGTCGTTTTTTGGAGTCCGAGTTGGGCATTTGAAGATGGGAAAGAAAGGCAGACCATTATCATTTTAGTCGGACACTTTGAATGGAATAAATCTAAGCGATACAAATGCTGATGATGTCATAAAATTTTGTCATTCTCTGGAGCAACCAAGCTCCAAAATAGGCGACTACTAAGTAATTGACTTGGTTGAACTACCGAGAAAACAGCTCAGGCCACGGTACGAGGGGATTGTCGATCTCTTGGACGCAGCACCACATGCTGGATGCCACTTTGGGTGAGAGAGGCTTGGTAAGGAGGAGAGTGATCAGTGCAGGTAGCAGAAAGCCACCCAACAAAGCCACCCCCAATCCCACCAGCTGGACTTGCTTTGAGTCTAGTTGTTGGTGTTGATGTTAAAAAATAAAGGAAAACCGCTGAGAACAAGAATTTCAACGTGCACATTGCAGCATGTGATAGGTGCAAATGCGATTCACTGTATTTTTCTCTTCAAGACAGGGTGACTTTCGGTCTGTGTATTCTAATTCGAAGCAGTCAACAACACACAAAGACGCGCAGCATCTAACTCTCTGCGCCCACAGCGACCGATTCAGAATGCACACGCAATTATTTGGAATGCACCTTTTACCGTGACTGAGACCAAAGGCGTTTATCTGCTAGGACAGGTAGAGTCATAACAGCTAAGGTATATTCCTCATGGTTTTCTCAGTGAACTGTTGAGTGACTAAAATGGACCATCGTTATTTGTGTAGGGGCAATATCCCCTATTATGGATTTTAAGTGATATAGAGAGTCTAGAACGCACCCAATGATGACGCGTTATCAAGCACAAACCAGAGGGTGAGTGAGGCCCCTGCACTAACAAAATAGCCAATTAGAAGTGCGGCTTTTGAGAGACGATCCCAGAGAATGCTGAGGCAAAGGCATCCCACAAAGGGAGTGCACAGACCGTAGAACGGGAAGTTTGCCATCTAGAAGGTAAGCCTTAGGTAAGTATGTCACGAAATACAAGAGACACTAAGAAGGATCATAAAATAAATGCGTCAAGCAATGAAAACTTTTTATCCGCGGGCAGAAAAACACCTGCTCGCCACCACAAGGCCTTCCTTTACCTTTCCTCTACCTTCGATTACGTTTTCTAACTGCCATATTTGTTTTCTCTGCACCTATAACCTATGATACTTCCTGTCACCTATTCTGCTCTATTCTTTTCCACTCACATAGATTCTATTCGCTTTCAACCGCAATTGCAAGAGTGATTTTTAAATTATAATGCCATGTCAGCGGGTTGCAGTGAGTGATGTAAAGAATAAGCTACGAGGCGTTATGTTAGGACATACCAGCCTAAGGTGCGTGGAGTGGGGGCAACTAGCTTCATGTGCCTTCGTTTCTAAAATACGTTTTGAGTCAAGCATCAATCAGACAGATGGACGATAGGTCAGCAATTCATTCACTCTGCAACAACTTAAAGGCTGCGCCTTTTTAAATCAACATTGAAAGAACGGCGAACAATTCAGCCCTAAATAAACACCACATTTCCCCTCTACTAAAGCCAGTTGCATCCATTTTACTGGCATAAATGGCCATTGTAAAAGTAGTTGCAATTTGTTAATAAAATGTGTGATACTTTCATCGGAAGAGGAAGTTAATTAATAAATCAAAAATGGTGGCTTAAAGGACAGGCTCCAATTCATCTGCACTCCATAATACACATTATCAGCGCACGCATTTGGCGACGGGACATTGCAGATAGTCGGATCAGAAAGCACATGACTGCTTTTCGCTCACCTGATAAAATGAGACAAATTGGTGGTGTCAATTAGGACGTTTCTTTGTAGCAAAACAGAAATATTAGTGTGTGAAGCCAAAGTTATATTTAAAATGGGACTTAGGAAGGGAAGATGTGCAATATCAACGTGGCATAGTGCGAAACCACCAAAATTAATCCTGGTTAAATGTTTTGCCAAAGGCGAGATATGCTCAAATGCGGTCCCTTCGAATATCTTCGAAAACGGCCCTTGAAGTAGATTTGAACAATTTTCTCATTGCCATTTATTTCCGCCTTAGATTTGTTGGATGAACTACTGTTTAACCTTTAGAGTAGAACGAAACTATTTACCTCCTTAGCTACCGATTGAAGTGCAGCCACATTGTGCTGCATCGGTGGAGTGCCTGATAGTCTGGTGCCTGTGCCACATAACCTTGAAAGAATGTCGTTATGAACATACCGCTGTTTCAGAGAAGAAGATGAAAAGCGGTATCATGCTTGCCATCACAGTGAGGGCGATTGGTAGCAGGCTTCTCGACATCTCGTCTACGTATGCACGGTATGCACCGTGTGTCCGGCAGCCGTATACCAGGGTCGTGGATGGTCTGTTTCTACATTCCTTATTGATCCTGTCAAAGTAGTGGAGTGAGAGAAGTAAGAAAGAAAGAAAGAGAAGAAGGGCGCGTTGTCAGCAAGAAGAGCACACTCAATGTACCTTTGTGAGGTGTGACCAAATCTATGATGAGAAGTGAATAAATAACTAAATCGCCATACAGGAGTTTATGCTTCCTGAATGGGGAAGGAAAACTGCCGAAAATCCCTTTAGTATTGTTTTTGACTCCACATTAATCTATTTTTTGTACTGCAAGTGGTGGCCAGTTTTTACCTAGCACGATCTAGCAATTTACAAGGGCTTATAATGTTGGTTTGTCAGATTAAATTATTTGCATTTTTCCCTAGCTTGCAGCTAGGAAGTGTTAGATGTTTATTTGATAAAAGCATTTAGAACGGGAACGGATTTACTGATCAGCCTTGGTACTGCCTCGTGGTTTGCATCCTTCAAGAAAGACAACCGTCGTTACCCTTCCTTTACACCTAACAACCTCGAATTTGCTTTGAATGCCAGTGCATATAGGCAGCAGAACACTTAACTGCAGCGTATGCTCAAATAGTCAGCTATGGACACTTATTAACCAGTCCTAGACTTAATGTTCTGAGTCTGTTTTATCAGCAATTTTGCTGTGGCATTGTTGCCAATCGTCACATGCCGTCGTACCAGGTATCATTATCACATACCGAACATTCGAGCATGCTGCGACAGCGACAGGCATTGCGTCGGCTTGCGAGATGACCACGTTGCTTACCACAGAGGATACATGTTGCCTTGTCTACCTGCTTCTTGAAGGGCTGCAAAGAAAATGCACAAAATGCAGAAGTGAAAAAATCACGCACAGTGATTTAGTTTCTCGACGCCACCCGGTTTCCTTTGTGCTGCACACAAATTCTGTGGTGGCTCATACAGACCTTCGAAACTATTTCTGTATAAACTGTCGAGCAGTGCCTGTTGTGCCTACTGACTAAATCAGCAGAGGTGCCTGAGTGAGTGAGTAAAGCTGCGAATGATCTTAGCTTCATTTGAATCAAACTCACCCGAATGTACGCCACGAGCACATCGTGATACAGGATTGATGAAGCGCCGACAATGCTGAACATGCAAGAGGTCACGAGGAGCAGAAGAACCACAGTGAAAATGATTCGAATTCCACTCTTCCCTAATAGATGTATTGGAGCTGCAAACACCACAAGTCCTATAAATAACACAGTGTTGAAAATACTGAAGTGTGATTCATTTGTTGGTCCAACAAAACAAAGGTTAGTTTGATTGTCATTCTGTCAACGATACCTAGCTGTTTCCTGTTCGCCTGTTTGCCATGCAGGAACTACTCCAATTCTGTGTTAAGTAGCTAAGTTGAAGCTTGAGTATGTTGCGACAGGAGGTGAAATGTGCAACTTGCGAATGACTGCCGCAGCGTTCATCTAGCAGCCAAGCATCCAGACATGCATTCATAGGATTAGTGTTTAATTTTTACGGAAGGCATGTCTTAATTGAGGGATTTTTACCTAAATCAGAGTTAATATTTAGCATGAATTTTGAGGTTCATCCAGTGACGCAGTGTTAATCTACTATATGACAATCCCACACACTGGGTGGTTTTACATAACCCTGGAAAAAAAGGATTTGCCTTTGGGGCCTCACTAGCCATAAATAAGGTCTCGTTGCTCACCAAATAAATACACAGGCTTACGGAATGAAAAGAGATTAACGAACTGATCCCTGTTAATTATTGGCAGCAAGGTTTGAATAAAGTGTTTCAATGTGTAGCGCTTTAAATTGATCTCCCAAATCTTAAGTACAATAGTGGCTGGTTTTTTATTTCTAAAGCACACTAAAAATTTCCTCGTCACATCCATCATACTTTAGAGGATATATGAATTTCTACTGAGTTTAGAAGCCAAGTTTTACGTGCATGATACTCTTTTACAACTTGGAGCACAGAATTCAAGTCAACACTCAGGTTATTGCTTTAGAAGTGAGGAATTGCAACTAATAGGATTGAGAGACTGAACGCCTACCCTGTGCTCTATTCGTTTCGTTAAGAAGAGCTGCATTGCGAAAGGCTGATTCCAGTGCTCGAAAGCCCAAGCCACAGGCGATACTGAGAGTAGCGGGAACGCAAAAGGCCATGATGGTGGCCAAAAGAAGGCCAAGCACTCCATGATTTGGTGGCAACTTGATTGCAGTCTCCCATAGCGCTTGATCAAGCAGCACACGCACTGCATGGTCTCGAGAAAAGCATTAAGTACGGTCATTATCACACCCTCCCCACAGGCGGATAGTAAAAGCCTTACTTTGCATATCAATGGCACCAACAGGTGGTCAAATGCGCTAACTTACGAACCAAGCTAATGAGACCATCGCTGAGGATTGCGGCATCGAATCCGCTGGCCAGTGCGTCCTCGAGTCCATGGCCGGTCCTGTTGTAGCACATCAATAACTTGTAGAGGCTACCCATGTTTCCTACAAAAAGCCCAAAATTGCGCGCACACATCAACACTTAATCGCAGGTGATATTCTTTTCGTGCTGCTTTGGATTTAGGTGACAATGCATTCATTTACAACTTCATAATGTAGCAGGGTACATAGTAACGATGGTGACCAATTATCCTTAATTTGTGGCTTTCTGCTTCAAAACGCAGTCTTTACTTATATTCTTATCGCCATTTGTTTGCCTTTCATATGTTTCTACCTGAAGGCCGAATTGATTATGCCACTATGCTTTTGTGCGTAAACACTCGCCAACCTGCTCCTGAGTGTGCATTGTGCGTGGAAAATTGTTGGCATTTGTGCCGTAAGCAGAAAAGGTACCAAAACACGGAGGTAAGTAGTTAAGTAAGGTGGTTTGCCTAACCCACTCACATTGTGCTAAAAATGGCAAAATGATTGCAAATGACTTAATTTCAGTAGGCAGCTTTTTGTTATGGGAGCCTCTCTACTACAATTGTGTTAAATTTCACATTTTCGTGCTCTAACCGCAAAGGTCTCTATAATTGGTTTAACAAATCGGCAAATCGGCAGGATTGTAAAAAATCGCCTTAACAATATAAGTTAGCAATTTTTCAGTATATTAGGAATAGTTATGCTGCATATCGAGAAGATGACCATCGTTAAGCAACAATTGAAATCATTTCAGCATTATTTCCATAGCCGTACTTGCATCACTGTAGCTCGTCTCTTGCGAATGATTTAAATCACTTCGCCTTTAAAATCTAGTTGATTGTTTTATGAAAGGAAACATACCAAGTGCTGAAGAGTTTGGCAAATTCAGCACAGTAAATATGACAGTGGCACAAATGAGGAGGATACTAGTAAGAATGGCGCAGAGGATGAGACTGTAGCTTCGGCGCTGCGCTACTATCAGCAGGGCACCGACTTGAAGTAGGACTAGTGATACGATGGCGCCCTCGCCCACATTCATGGTCACAGCATTCAACACCATCGAACCCTCTGCCAAAGAGAAGAGAGGGCACCTATGCAAGTATTCCTGCTCAAATGACCCATATTTCTTTGTCTCGAGCAAAACAATTGCAGCAAACATATTTCACTTTGGAGTTTTACTTCCGAAGGCATTCGAAATTTCAATACACGCAGGCCCATGTAATCCGTACATGCATAAAGTATTGTAGCAGATTTCTTTTTTTAAAAACACAAAATACTGTTTTATGATCGGTGTTGCGAGGCGAACCGAAACCCTCTAAGGAATATCCGAAAGGTAATCTTGCACACACCATTGCGCAATTCAGCTTGCCCTAGAGTTCAGGAACTTCATACTATCCTACTAAAACTGTTTATTTCTAGACTAATTTTGATGGATCTTATGCTATACTTTGTATTTTGACAAGTACATCACTGACTTAAGCATTCAATCAAGATTTAATCTGCATCACAGAGAGGTCTGCTTATTTGTTCTGCAGCTGGCCATTTTTCAATGCCTAATACCGTCAGTGCTTAACTCACATCGCGATTGCTCAACACAGAATTTCATTATTTTCCCTGCATTTGCAATGAAGCGACTGTTTGACAATCACTCGAACAAGCATATGTTAGGCTTCTACCACAACCCTACTAGTTGCGGCACATACGGCCAATAAAATGTCAGCAGTTGGATAGGAAATACTTACTAGTGATGTTGACAGTGAGAGTGTAGAGGCTGGTGAGAAGGCTAATGATGATGGTGAGGATGTGAGCAACTAGGCCGAAGCGATGACCTACAAATTGGGCGATTGTTTGGGCTCCCGGTGCCTTAGTGCGGAATTCCAGGAGCAGCAGCACGAAGATGGTGTGTATCAGCGCACTGTTTGCTGGCACGAATTTGCTACCGGCAATGCCGTACTAAAACCAAAAGTGTAAGGTTACACTTTTGCCCTGCCCTTGGTAATAATGCACTGTCTATCAGTGTGAAATGCATGCGGTATCTGCACATGTTCAGTACATTTCAACGGACAGTACCAAATCATGCGACACGCACTGGTGAGGTAAGCGTCATCTCCAAATATTGAATTGGATGTCGGACGATATTTGTGAAAAGGGACTGATACGTTTGGCATCTCAGCCCTGTGAAGTGACGCGTTGACAAAGCTTATCGCGAAAAGTATGATCAGTTTTCCGGGGTCCTGTCTTTTTCCCAACGGCAGTCATTTGCCAATTGCCGATTCTCTTTGTGGTAGCGTAGTGTTTGGTAATAATAAGGCTTTACTATAAGATTTAGATGCTTCGCCCTCAAGATGAATGTTTGGTATGAATCCTGTTGGTAAAAATTAGCACATTATTGCAAGTGTTAAGCGCATATGGTCCCGCTATCGTAGAGTCGTGGCACCAAAAATGATGCTTTTCTATGCCTAATGCTGTAGCATTAATTTTATGAAGACTAGTTTCTTGAACAAATGCAAGGAAAACATCTTGCTAGGTTATGAGCCAAATTATAATCAACGTATGATCAACCCCATCGGTCAACCTCTTTGCTACATTCCTTAGAATAAAACAGCCAAAGCAACGAAAAATAAGTGCATCCACACTTATAGTAACAAGGCTCTTCCATTGTCTCGCCATGAGCACCAAACACATTTGACGCGGCAACACGATGCCTTTTATTAGATTGACAATTCCCACATGCCAGCACAAGTTTGTTTAACTGTGTGAGGTGGCTTATGCCAGATGTTTCTTTCCTGGTCAGTGTACCACCCGAGTTTCAATTCAGATGCTCAGTGATTGTAAATTATCTTAAAATGCAAACTAAAGCAAACGGGTACATAAAGTATGGTTTCAATTATAAAAAAACATTGCGAAAACATGGCGTCCTACCAATTCCGCATTGCTCACCGCCTCTAGAATTGACGTTGGCCATGTAATTTGTACCATGAAGGAAGCAATGACATTACCGAGACAATGAGATCTGTTGGAAGTGCTTAGAAAGTCCCTTCGCTCCATCGGCTGGAAAAAAAGGGAGCAGTCAAATTATTTTGTGAACTGTCAAAGCAGATGCCTAGAAGTGTGTGCAGTAGTGCTGCCAGAATGAATTCTGAATAAGCCGTTCTGTATTTGGAGCACACAAACCCATATTTAAAGTTAGAGATAGTGCAATTAAAAGTTGCACGCTAAAGGACTGAGACCGAACCACCAATCAGTATTTCCTTATAATCTTGGTGGCAGCTCCACTTTTTTGGTCTTTCCTCCATGCACACCTATCAGACACAAATACCGACTGTAATGATCACCTCACTTGCAGGAACTTGTAACCGAGATAAGAGAGGCTTGAATGCATGTTAAAGCCAGTTGCAGAACGGCAAGCACACTTTGCCCTAGCTACACAAAAATCTCATCTATTGATCGTAATTATATGTAAATGCTCTACAGCAAAAATTAATGCTTTTATAAGCGAGTGTCTATGGAGCATGCCATGATTGAGTCTAGTAATCTCTGATCGAGTCGCAAGAGTTATGCTCCATTGTCCAAAGCACTGAAAGCTAGATAATAAAGTTAAAAGAGACTATTTTTACAAAGAGAAAATATGGCAGGGCCGATCTGAACGTAGAAGAAAAGATTAAACTATGGTTCAAAGTGATGTAATAGGAAAAAAAGTATTAATTTATTGGCTACTTTCTGCTATTTTCTGATGATTTATAAATAAGTACAATTGCAACCATTGAGACCTTTACAGTTTTGCGCTTTCTGGGACAAAGGGTGCAGAGGATGTCAGCAGTTACGGCCACGAGAACGACGGCACAGGTAAGCTCGACCACATCTCTAGTATTCAATGCTTTACCCATTCTTCTGCGAAACATCTTCTGCAGGTTCTGACACGCCTGATTAGCCAGCGAAGGCACCCGTCGACTGAAATTTAGCAATAATCCTGGTTTTGGTCGTACGTATACAAATTCCTCAAAAGCAATATCTTCCATGCTCTACGTGTCAACCTAAATGAGCATTGCCCTGAAAAATGGAACACTTGCTAGAGAGCTTCAAAGTTTTCGTCGTTTTGCTAATGGAATCTGGGCGTCAACAGCTTGGAAGTGATTGGCACAACTTAAACAGGCAAGTGGATAGGGTAGGTGTACAGTCACTTGGCGAACACAAAACCTAACTTCCTATGAATTGTCAAACTGCATGTGCCCATTTAAATCTATTCACTTCAGCTGTAGAATCTCAGGCAGACTGCAGGAGGTGTGCAAGGAAAAGGGTTGGAAATGAAGAGGCTGTAAGAAATTGTAGAGATAGCTTCCGATTCATTAAATATATGCATACATGAAAATGCAGAGATAAATAGCTTCATCACCAAAACTTTTGTACGCATATCCGGATGCTCGTTGCAGTCATAGAACTGCGCAAGTTGCAGCGAGGTCAAATAATTGCATGTTAGTGCTTGTGCACACGCAAATATTTTACGACCATGAAATTATTTTTGGTGCAAATATGTGTAAATATGCACCCGTGTGGACGTTTCGGTGCCACATACATGCATATGCAACTGATTTTACTGTTTCAAAATGCCTGTAACGCTGCACAGTCCCTGTCACCACATCGCATTTGTTGAGAGCTGGCAAGAAGCCAAACCCTTGTACGCATAGATATCGACCTAAAAAACAGTTTCAGCCACTCATAGTTCTCTGATTTTGAGGCCCTTTTTATATACACTACCCCATTTGCAATTCCGACTTTATTTTTCACGTTTCAAAGGAAAATATCCAATTGCTGCGTTGCATATAGGCTTATTTTCCAGAACCTACTCCACGTAGCACAGTTATCTATGCAGCTTGAGGGTTGCTAATTGCACTTAATTGGGTGCTCACTCGCATCTTGCACTTGAAATAAAATGGGTATAATGAGCACGCAGTCATGTTCGTCAAGTGAATATACCATTTCGTGTCCATTTACTTGCTTTATTCGCGCCAATCAATCTCATTTCGCTTTGCGCCCAGATTCCATTACTAAGACGAAGAAAACTTTCAATGTTCTTTATCTATTTCTCCTTTTGTCAAGGAACAATTCATTCACGTTGATGCATAGAGCATAAATAATGAAGTTGAATAATGTTCACACCCACGAACAAAATCAGAGATGAGACAGGATTTAACACTACTGTTCGTCCATTGGTAGTTGGAGCCGACTTTTGCGCCACTCTTTACATATAGTGAAATTTGAGTGCTTCTCTTCAGTTTGCAGACCAAAACTAAATTTTAGCCGAAAATTTATTTTTAACGGTTGTGTGGCAGAAGTGGATGAGTAAATAAGAACCTCTCTTGGCAAACACGATCGCTGTTGGTGCACACGCTAATCCAAGTAGACCCAACATTGCGTTGGCGTTTTTCGATGAGTTGTCCAGTATGTTCATTGAGCAGAGTATAAGCTTTTAATTATTCGCGGGCCACTTTACTAGTCTTTCTTGATCATCTTTACTGCATAGTTACATAAGCAGAGATGCAATATTGGAAAGGAAACTAAGGCAGATTATTCGTGGTGGTGAGATAGCGTGATCAAGATATTTGCAGAAACCGGAAATGCAAAACTAAAACACTTTATCATTACTGGTTTAGCATGACTTATGTTTCTTACTCCATTCCATCGCTTTCCAATCCTACCAAGTGCAGAAACAAGGTGTGTGATAATTTGGTTCTAAACGTTTGGTCTTTATCTCACCTCTCTGCCCTACTGTACGATCAGGCACCTCTTCCGCTTTATCGTGTCTTTCTTACGTCTAACTGCTTTAAATGTCAATACGCCAATGCTATTTCCTTGTAATTACATAGCATATTCTCCATTGAAAAACGGAAGCAATCGAGCTGGTTTGTAGGAAAGAAGGCAGTGTAGAACAAAATAGGCACTGATGGGCGATTAAGTGACACGAAGAACTTTGCTAAAGCAAAGGACACCGGGTTGCTGAAGCAGCCCAAAATAATTCTAAGCTCATCTATTGAAAACAGCCTCATTCGTAAGTATAATAATTATTTCGATAGATGGATAATCAAATCCCTTAATAATGGAAGAAATATGGATGAGTGAATATCATCGGCCATCTTACGCATTTGCTTTAAAGGCTCCATGAATGTTATTGTGAGTGCGTTGCATTTGAAAGAATGGCAGAAGTTTTGTGGGTAACGTCAAAAATCAAGGAAAATATCATAGCAGCAAGACCTTCGCATTCCATATAGTAGAAACACCGAACTGACTCAGAAGCTGACCCCAATAAATCACTGATCCGGCACAAACAGCGATCAATTCGATTACAGACGGTATGCATCAGCATGCCGGAAAATCAGCCGGTAGGAGCGGACGAAACATTTCAGATTTATCTAGATACTTAATTAACTTTGCCTTCTTTCCTTTCGCTTTCGTCTGTACGCAATTAGTGACAATATATTTTTCACTTAGCGTTTATCAAATACATTTTGCATTTTAAACTGGCTGAGTTGCAGCATATTTAAAGGAGATTGAATTTTTAATTGCAATGAGGCAAAGCTGAAAGTTAGATTAGTTGGATGCTTAGTTGGAGGCAAATTTAGTCTACATTGAAAGGATTTTGAGCCAAGACAACTAGTATACCCTTGCACTCGAATCCCTTATTAATTTAACAGTGCCGGTGCTTCTCCCCATATGCAACTGCAGTTGCTCAGTGTATGTCGCCAGTTTTATATTGTCTGTATACTTGCACAGTACCAAGGTAGTTCCCATCGCATGAAAATGCTAAGCAGAACTTCAAAATGACTGAAGGAAGAGGCAGTGACGTGTTGTGTCGAGCAATTGGCACGACAATGCAAAAAGCTGATTTATATAGTGAAAGCAAATGCGTACCTAAGCAGTTGCGCAAACATTTAATGCAAGTACACGATGCAGAAAAGGTTACTAAGACATACTTTCCTCATCGTTCGTCAGCTAAGTACAATTGTGCGTTTGTGTGAGTGGTCTTAATTTGCGCGTCCAATTATGCCATCTTTCTCTCAAACCCTTCTTGAACGATCTAAGATTCAAATCTATTATAAGTCGGGTTAAAACTTGTCGATAGGCTAGTTAATTCGTTGGCTAGTGCTTTCACTAGGTCACTATTTTCAGGTTTGCTAATTCAATGTCATTTTATTTACCATCCATTTAGACCACACCTCATGGATTTTGCCCTCTTCTCCAGCCACCTTCAATCCGGCTCAATGCAAAAAGATGGTGCTGAAGCTTTTGGAAAGGGTAGTCCCACAGATGCAGACGATCACCAAGAAGAGATAACGAAGGATGACTTAGGGGAGATATGATGCTACTAAGAGCGTCAGGGAAGATGGAGACAAATTTCGGCACGGACGATGGGCAGCACAAACTCATCTTCATCAAGTCAATTCCTGCTAACCACGATGAAGCCATATTAGTATTTTAAACACGTCCAGTTTCTTCTTGCTATAATGCCACTCTGTACTCACATGTAAACCTCTCTCACCTCTCTTTCTCCTCCTCTGCATTCTGTTTTATTCCCTATCCAGTAGCACGTGCGATCAGTTTGACAAAACATTCGAACAAAATATTCTTCGATTCACAACAACCAACAGCTCAAACATGCATAATCTAAAGTAAATGTTCAAAAGGTTTTTAAAATAAGGGCACTTTATCAAATGCGAAACTGTATGATCAAAGTCGTTAACAATTAAAACTTACGTCAAATTTAAGTCAATGCTGCCTAGCGAAGTGATTTATAGTTAAATTTAGGTTTTTAAATCTAGTGCATGAGCATTAAAAAGGAAGTCACTTGGCTAAGATATAATTGTATTTGGTTAATTCTATTTTTTATCATGCACATACAGATTTATAGCGATTAATGGTGCTGCGATATTACCAAATTGTGACGAAGGGTGGAGGACCAGATACTTCCTTATGCCTTATGTGCTTCGTTCTTAAGCAAAGTCGCCTAATGAGTTCATTCGTTTACAACTGGGGCGCAACCGAGCTTTTACAGACCAGAACCTTCGTAGGACTTCCAATCTCTCGCTCTGTGGGAAAGGTGTTGCCAGCTTTGGCAAAAATGTAATCGCGCCATTGCGTGCCTGCATCAGTAAATGGATGTAGAAGCTTGACTAATCTGCATCGCCTTGCACTGAGCCTTATTGCACTACCCCATTTCATCATCAAAATCGCTTCCCCTCCTCTTTTAAGCGGACGCAATGCACCCATTTTTAGGCCTTCTGTTCCAGCTTTTCATAAGAAAAGGCGTGCTATTGGGGTAATTAGGGACGACAGAAAGAAAAATGTTAAGGCTACTTTCCATAACATACTTGCCTGGAGAAACCGTATTTAAGAATCATGGTGTCCGAACCTAGGACAGCGTAGCATAACTTGGGACACTAATTAAGTGGCACACAGCTTGAATAACTAAGTGATCTGTTGCTAAGTTAAGACCATTCAGCCATTTCCTCCTGTTAGGTGATGTTGTTATTACCAATATTTTTACTAAATCTATCAGAAACTGTAGGGGAGGGAACCACGGTAAAAGTAAAACAAATGGCGATAAGTAAAACAAGTGGCCCTGCTCTTTAAAAATAACCAACGCCAAAACCATAACCATAGCACTTTTCTTTAACCACTTAACAAAATATTGCAAATTACTACATTATAAGTAGATGATTGGTCTTCTAATAATCGTGACTATCGTATAGCGAATCAGCAGCAATTTGTGTATATTTGTGCAGCTGGATTGGCCAAAATTTGAGCCCTGATAGTTCTCTTCGCACGGTGTATTCACTGTCGTGCCATAGCGGCACTCCTTTAAGATGGTAAAAACTTATTTGTAAAGAGGGACTAGAAATGCACCTTGAATCATGGGCAGTTATGAAAGAATGTACTGGAATCTATATTCTACTTCTTTATAGCCCCTACGGGGCAAATGTTTTACTATTTTGCATGAATTGAGCATTAAATGGGGGAACAATAGACTGCCTACAAAAGCCTTCCATGGTTTGCGTTCGAGTGAAAACGCGTGGCACAGCCGGTGTTTACTTTGTACTTGGTTTCTTGCTCAAAACGATGTTTTGGTGAAAAGAGACATTAAATAGAATACAGATTTTATATCCTCTACCAATTGCCACTACCCCATCCATGATGCCAGTTGGTCAGGTCTGATGCGGTGTTAGGGAAATATTCCTAACACAGGAAAACGCTATTCCTCCACAACTAGGCTGCTACATTATTGAAAAGATGGGGTCCCTCTCGAGTTGCCAGTCTGTTGATGGCCAGATAAGGACTTATGCCTAAAATCGCTAAAGTTGATTTTGTCGTTTGATATTTTGTGCCGTATCCTAGGCGTGGCGACCGCTTATGAGAGAATACTGTACTCTCTTGATAGTTTAGGCCTCCCATTGTTGAATTGAAGCACTTGATACGACTTTGACCAATGGCAGGCCCAACTGTTTTAACAGCAGTTGTGGTGCCTATGTTATTTTTAAACGACTCCACGGCCGAGAGGGCAATTTAACCTGGACGTAGACGAGCAAATTGTCCCTCCATGCACCGAGAAGTCATCGTCTTGACTACCACTGCTTTGTTACTACATATCAGATGTGTGACTAACAAAGACACCTAAAATTTCCACTTGTCTCATATCAGGCATGGTAAAAAGGAAGAATCGTCTACAGAAGCACCTTAGAAGTGTGAAGACCTACATTTTAATCCATCCCATGTGATGACGCATCATACTCGCGCTGGTAAAATAGTTATGTGCCAATAAACTCGCCCGCCTACTGTGTGTTCATCTTTGTTGTAACAGTTCTTCAAATCTATGGAACGTTTATCCATCACGCGAAGTTGCATTTCAAGGCTGGTACTGGAGTTTGGACAGCAACAGCAATGTTTTGCGAATGCTTGACCATAGGCAGCCTAAGTGGAACACAATTGCATACAATTCCAGAGATGACCATTAATTGCTCCCCACCGTTGAGTCATTCAATGTTTAATTCGATTCGCAAGTAGCGACCTGATTTGCTGAATCAAAGACCAAATATTGCAGGATGGTGATGTGGGTTGCGACACCACGCCACCACATCGGTCGACTTAGTCACTGAAAAAAATACAGTCATCGAAATAGATTTCATATCTTGAACTATGAACAACACGTGGTTAATTCGACAATCTAGGCCGTGATGAAAAGTGATTTCTGCACAAAATCTCGACCTTAGCGTGTCTGCTTATAGTCTGGAATGAATTCACGTACACGGGATGATCCCGCTATCAAGACTGCTGCCTTTTGTCAATGATCGTGGGAAAAGACGTTCTTCAGCTATAAAATTAGCAGACTTGCTGACTACATGTGGTGGTTTGAATAATGGATGGAAGAGAATAAGGCTATGATTGCCGTAATTTTATTAATTGTTATACGAACGTGCCAAGTGAGGCGCTTTAAGATGCGGAAATGACAAAATGCGGCGTGAAAGGTAAAATGGGTGCACACACATGCTACCTGCTTCTGGTCATAGAACAAAGCCCAGATTAAGATGTGAGGAAACCGCATGACCTGACTAATGTAAGAGAATAAAGCCATTAAATCGATGCGATGGTAGTGCTTCTGGTGCAAATTCCTAAGTAAGTCACACCTATGTAACATTTATAATTTGCCAAAACTGTTTTCACGTGACTTTATTTCAAACACAGGAATTTCTTAGTCTAATTATAAGACCGCAATTTGTCCATCAATTTGCAATAATCTAAACACATATGATCTGCACGTCACATAGGGCATGCAAAATGGAAGTTTGGATGAGGAAATCACTGCTATTATTAAAGGATGTGGTATAAGTGCGAATCGTCACCTCTGACATGACTAAGGGCCCTGCTCTTGGTAGTAGTTTTGTCCTCTAGAATAGTTACACGCGAGGGAGGGATACGGATCGCTTCTCAATAATATAGAAACTTCATGCTCTTAAGAACATATTTTAGATATTGTGAAGGTGAGCTAGCAGAGACAGGCAGGTGGTGGTCGGAATTGTGACAAACTCACTGATTGAATACCAATTATGTTTTGCTAATTGTTCTCGAATTATTTTCCATGTGTGGCTGGCATTATTTAAGCCTAAAATCATTCAGAGTTCTCATCAAATCTAACATTTGAATCAGCCAAAAGCAACGTTGCTGCACCATCATAGGTGTGGTTTTCGTTATTATTGTTTATTAAGGCAAAACTTTTCAAAGTCCTAAAGCCATTACATAGCAATCACATTAGAAGGGGTAATATGCACTAAAATTTCGGGCATCGAAATGGAGTCAACCCCGCCCATTGGAACAAGTCGCGTAATGGGCTGCTTAAACTTGTTCAATGCTTTTAGCACGACAACGTCAGGCATGACCTAAATTTTTAAAGGCCAATCCAATCAGTTTTGCGCGTCAAAGGGGACGTTGAGTCTTAATATTTTATGAAGCGCACTAAACTTTTGGCTTCCTCTGTTTTTTCGGGAAGGAATTTAAAAGTGATGATATCTATTGTATTCTTACTAATCTTCACAACTCCGGACGTACGCAGTTTTAGAAACGAAGAGCTATCCAATGAGCACTGTTAGCTCATTATCTTTACTCTCGCCTCGACCTCGTCTGTGCGCCTGAAATGATGCTCCACAACTTCACCCACTATGTTGCTGCAGCTGTAGGCTTCGCAAACCCCCTGTTGTCAGAAAATAATGCGGTAATCTTCTTTGCCGTTTTGAAACACTGCTGAGTACCTGACTGCTCGATGCAGGAGGCTTCGACAGCAAGCATAATGTACAAAATTCTGAAAATTCACGGGTTATGTATGGCAAAATTTAAGAATTTCCTTTACATTGTTGATTATTTTACTGAACCATATAAAACACTTCCTTATTATAACGTAAAAAACATTGATGACGTAATGAGTACGCCTAAATTATCATTTTTAATGGAGCGGTGCATCGAAGTGAAAACCGCTGTTCAGCTTCATAAAAATTACACACCACTAGAGCAAATTCACTAAATGAATGTAATTTCTCAGTGTCAGCCACATTCCTTTCCTAACTTCTCGCTCCACCATTGGGTGAAAAATATTAAGCAAGTTAATTTTGCATCACTGAAGGAGACAGTGTCTTAGGACTGGGAAACCAAGGATGTGATTGCGTGAAAATGCCCCATTTTGTCTTTACTTCCTCTAAAGTCAGCTATTACGGTAACAGTTTTCTATGTATACTATAAAGGGCTATGTCTTTTGGCTTCTCATGATACCAGAAATAGGGGCTTTTTCACACTGGTATATTAGTGTCGGATGTTTGCTCTTTTATTTAGGAGAGGACATAGTGTATCATAGCAATTGCAGTTTTCCTTAATTTCGTATCTGACAGCCTAATAATATTGGAGCAAGACGAATCGGTCAAGGCCTCTTTAAATGACTCAATAGGGATTCCTGTACCTTCTCCAGTTATTAGTGCATGGTTTTCATAAGCATTCTTCACTTATTGCCATCAATTCTCAAATGTGTGGTTGCAAGTTTCAATTAACGTTTCTCCTCCCCAGTAGTCAGACAAGGAGATCACCTTGTTATCTACCTTAGCGGCCTCTCATTTTGGCACTTAACTGCCTTTTGGGCAAAATATAGTCTCAGGAAAAATAGAATGCTTTGACACTGGCAAGAAAAAAGATCTTCAGTAAAGTGACGCAAATAGTCGAATTGGTCTTCCTTAACTCTGCCATTTGCTTGTACAGAAGTCAAAAACTTGGACAGCCAGGTGACTCATCCTCCTTGCTGAGAGAATAGCTGCCCAATTCCCTTTGATTTGCCTCATACTCGTTATTAAAAACATTTTTTTATCTTTGAGCTCATATAAACGGTAAAGCTTTCGGATATCGCATTTTAACACAGCATTTTAGAAATGTTGATGTTATTGCCAGAAACTCTCACGTTACTACCAAGACAATATAAGAGGAGCAGGTCCTAAAGATGGACAACCCTACTGGCATGAGCGTCTTCATGTCGGAAATCGTGAGAGAATGGAACCTTAACCTATAGGCTTTAGATGTCAGTGCACTTGGATCGCCATGTTGGAGGATATTTATTTACAAAGCAATTGCAAGAATGTTTGGTGCATTTGATTTGATTAACGCCTAACCCATTGCCTCACACAGGAAACCCACATGCCCTTAACTCTAAAGTCCACCGTTCTGTGGTTATGGAAAAAAACGTTCTTACTTCCCTTCATAGCTATAGAAACAAGTATACATTTCTTTAAGTGAATAGCCACTCTATCCGACCTCTGAATATCACAAGTAGGGTCGCATCCTTCTTCTCTGCTCGAAGCTGTCCAATCCGCATGAACTCGAATGACAATTTGGTGAAACAGACTGCTGTCGCGCTTTAGCACAGTAATCATTGGGTTTGGTTGGACAAAAGTCTTGGCATGCTACACTTTTTCATATTGTATGCCCGTTCTTTTGAACGTGCTTTTAACGTTTAGTTTGCTATCACGGGAAACAATGTGGCTGTTATCCAAGTTTTTAATTGTGTCTACTCAAGACCAAGCTCACATGAAAGAAGACCTACAATCCTCACCTGTCCACAATCCAGCAATCAAATGGAATAAAAAATGTGCTCGCAGGCATGTAGCGCACTTCGTGGCCGACATTTTTCCAAAACAGCATTTTGCGTTTCGTTGGGAAGTCGCATCACCGTCGCGTTGATGAGGTTGTGACTTCCGTGTTTAAAATAGAATAATGCCATAATAAAAGCAATGGTAAGGGGATGCCTGGGCTTTGTCGAAGACAAGACTATTAACTTGACGACCCTAAACTTCTTCGAGCATACAAGTAAGAATTGTCGTCTGAAACCAGAGGACTAAGCAAAAGTTAATGAGACTAACCTGGCCATCCCATTTGAAACATTAAAGTGCCATAGAGGGAAAGAAGCCACCTTACAATGTTTTTGCCTAGTATCTTCACATGGACTTGACATTACAGTCACAGAATACTAACTTTTGCGCAATAACATAGGAGCAATGCAGCAGCATTGATGATGCCTTCTGCTTAACTAGCGATGCTTTGTTTCAACTGGGAATGATGTTTTCACACACTAATGACGCCATAATAAAGCTGTGCATAGCTTCAGTTGCGATTTTCATGCCACCATTCCATGGCTTATTAACTTAAAGCAAGAATTTACCCAAACAAATTGCATTCATTTTACAAGGCCTTGAGCTCTCAAGTTTTTAGTGCACTGCCGATCAGAGCCGTTAGTGACGGGAGCCTGGCGATCTGAATCTACAGTGCTTATGCAAATGTGTCAGCGATGTGAACTCACGATGCCTCTTCGTGATCCTATATATGTATGGGGAGAATGGGGAACAGGGCGACAAATATGCGTAGAGGCATAACCCTATCCGCACGAAACCACCTTAGGCTCCGTCTTTTGTAAGTGGCTCGGCATTTCTGTCGATGTCTATGGGAGCGGTAATACAGTAGTGTAATGACTACCACATTCATTTTCTCCAGTGTAGCTTCTGAACACCACAAAACACCATCATTAGTGGCAGTGCTCCTTCGACTCATAACCTGAGGCTTTTGGCGCTAGGATCCGCCATCCGTACTCAACGAGTTCTTTTGGATGAGGGTTTCTTGCATCTAGATGTGATGCAAAACATGAAAAGAAGGCAATTAGTTAAAGAGGCGGCCAGGAAAATAGGGCTCAAAGAGACGAGCCATGGAATACATGAGCACTGCTAACACAAATGGGGCACGATGAAAGTGTTGGCGACACCAATCGTCAGTTGAGCTATGCCAAGATTTCGGAGATGAGACCTGACCTAAATGTGGGTAAATTGTAAACAAATCCCTCACGATGTGTTGCATTTTTATCTGCCCGGCCATAAAAATCATTCGTTCACTAACTTTTCTGTCGCTTTCGTTTTCGTACCTCTTTTGATGCAGCTACTTTGTCGTTCTTACCTATATTCATCTTTCCATTTTCACTACTTATGAAGACCCGTTTTCCAAAGTAGTTGGGAGTATCCTGCCCTTTAGGTCTTACTTACCTATTTCTATTCTACCAATCCTTTTATGGTCAGAGAATTGCAGTTGCCAACAAACCAGTAGTTTAGTTGAAATATCTTCACATCACTCAAATTCTTCCATAGCCTGTGAATGGTCCCTGTCCACGTGACCACGCTGTCCCACTTAAAACGAATGTCTGAGCTGTCGCATCTAGCTCTCATTTGCAGCCTCTCAGCTACTTCTTACAAGAAAAGCATGACAATTACCGACTGTTAAAGCCATCTAGAAGCGATGTTTTATCCATTTACAGGTTTGGATGCAATCGAGACTTGGGTATTAGAATCTGCTGAAGGATTTTGTTATCATGTTGCCTTTGAATTTTCTGTGCTATAAGATGTATCACGTGTTGATGGTGATTGCAAATGGGCTATGTGCCTTACCAAAATCACAGGAGTCAAGTTGAACTTGCCTACAAGTCCTACATTATTTTGAAGCTAAAATCGCTGGTAATGTCAGCAAGGACGTCTTGTGTTTGGCTAGGCAAAGTGCTTTTGAGGAAGAAGTTAAACACTCTCCTACTACTATTCACCACCCATCTGCCTTAGTTTCTGTCAACAGAGGCAGCACTACGTAACCATATTTCACTTCCACTGTTCCTAGATTCATTTATTTTCTGTTCTTTCTTTCATCTAAGGAGGTGAGCAGAGGCCTTACAGCTGGTAAAGTCAAGCAACTTGGGAATGTTTCTGATTTACGACATAAGACTTCAAGGCTCAAATCTATTCTGCTTAAACAATTGAATCTGTTTTCTTTAGGAAATTTTCTATTTGCCTCACGGAAAGAGATGTACGAAAAGCTTTTATTAAACAAGGGTAACTCTTACCCCTAGTTATATTACAAAATCACTTGACCAAGCTTAAGTCGCCTACTTGGAATGTCATGGCAAATTAAATCTTGCTAATTGAAATGCATCTGCACCTACAAGCAGAGGCCAAAATTAATTTTTATGAGGAGAATATCAAAACTTATTTTACAGCAAAAATCGGTCCACGCGTAGGCTCACAGTCAAGAATCCACTAGACTTAATGCAACATCGTGCACAGCGCCATGGCAAATTTAATGCCTCTGCCCAGAATTACTGCACATTTCTTTGCATGTAGAAGAGATCCATCTCAATGACCAAAATTCGTTCAGATGTGCGGTTATACGGATAAGTGAATTTGCATCGCCATGCAAGGGCGAATGGCAAAAGCAATGTTTGTGGAAGCATTTGCGTCGCTAAATCAAAATAGCTTGGTGCTATTGCATAGCGGGGGGAACCCATTTAGTGCTCATCATTCTAACGTTTAGTTACACGCAGGAACTAATCAGTCCTAGCAAATTTCATTCATGCTTTCAGTTACGAGACAATTTATGATTGGAATGAGTTGGCACTTACTTCCATGTGTTGACAACAATTTCATGAAGGGAAATTTACTCGCACGTGCATCCTTGTGGCAACTACATTTGCACTAAACCAAAATATTCGTACGCGCATTTGAATTCTAAGACCATTCCGCTCAGTGAATTTATTAGCATGTAGGCTCATATGACACGACCATTTTCACGAAGTAAATTTTAACAGTGCTCGCAGTTGTAATGCAATGACATGGCAATGAGTGGGCAGGTGGCAAGTACAGTCACATTCTAGGGCCTGTTTTTCAATTCTGCGTCCAAAAGCATAAATTTCGTTTTAGGCTTTGAAGATCCGAGCAAGAAAGCTACAGTTGTAAATTTATTTTACTACCTTGGCATCACAACAAAGTAATTTTCTGTGGGAGGGTGAAAAGATTTTGTATTATCATGATTGCAAGTGAAATAAGAACTCATGTAGTTT
Source organism: Taenia solium (assembly GCA_001870725.1). NCBI lineage: Eukaryota > Metazoa > Platyhelminthes > Cestoda > Cyclophyllidea > Taeniidae > Taenia > Taenia solium. The sequence goes on along the minus strand of MIEF01004829.1, from coordinate 38,773 downwards.
GCCCATACCAGCAGACAGTTAGATATTGTAGACCATAGAGTCCACATCATCATGTGACACAGTCCAATCGATTAGTCTGCCCACTTTATTTGTAACTGTGTCTGAGGCTATAAAGTGAAATGTGATTTCATTAATAATAATTTTCGGAGAACTGTCAAGGTGCCAGAATCCACGGAAAGACATTAATACCTTGAGTAGGACTATTGATCAGTAATGTGTGGCGGCAAAATACACCTAAACGTCCATTCACTCACTCATGTATGGTGTCCGTAAACATGTAAAACTGTAGCACACTTACCACCGCATGTTTTACGGTATTGCGGACACTAAACAAAGTCCGATTGTTCAAAAGCGTAACGAGTGGCCCAGTAAGTTAATGAGACCTTCATTTTATTGAGTATTGCCACTAAATTACGAATGGCTTAATAAACCGGGTTAAAAAGTTGATTCATTTGCAGAAATCGAACAAAGACTTCAGTTACTTAATTAGTTGCAACACAGTCTGGAAGGGATAGGGTGCGAAGAACTGGAATTAGGATGCGGATATGGGGCAAGGTGCTTTGGCTTTTCGGCCCACTTACAAAACGCGGAATGATGATCCTGCAGCCATTTAGTTATCTTCAGTGGCACCAACCATGATCGTACACATTTTGTTTCACTTGACAACATTTTAAATAACGCATCCGATAATAATAACAAGACTTTAACAAGTCATACAAAATTACATGATCAATGGCAAAAATATTGTATTTAGGACTGAGCAGATGCGAGTAAAGCAATCAATTTTTATTTTATTACTAATTTTAAGTTTAAAAAGCTCATTTTGACATTCTACTTACTGATTTAAAACGCAGGACCGGGAATACACGCAGTAATGTTTCGACCTGAAAAATTTGAACTCACACCTTGTTACATCATTGTCAAACGTCAAATGATGCATTCTCTCTGCATGTGCACTAGTCCTTTACTTCCACAAAACAGAATGCGAAGCCTTGATTTATGTTGCATGGAGGTCTGTTGGATTGATCTGTTGTGGCAACTAAGGCCGTGGTCAGGCTGAACTTATAGCAGGGTGTAAAGTCAGGTCAGAGGAGGAGGTCTGCCTGTTATATCTGACCACAATCTGGTATGGGTGCTTAGCTCAGTCTACTCTGCTGTAGCCATAAGAAGTATGGCTCAATAACTGTGGCGCAACTTATAAACCAGTGTGAAAAATTATCAAATTAGTTCTAGGGATTGCAGTAAATCAGGAACAAAATTACGGGGACTCAACGCTTTGAGGAGAGACGAAGCAAAAGCATCGGCTTGTTCTTTTCCGTATATCTGTTTAGGAGTTTGTTCATCAAACATGCTACCACGCAACAGAATCAAAAGCCGCTCAGCCATAGCGTCAGCCATAAAATGTAACCAGATAAAAATTTAACAACATGTGGCAAGTCGTCATAGCGAAGGGGTGCTTGGTATTTCTGGATTTGATGTGACAAATGGTAATACATGATAAAATGCTATACAAACAGATATACAGCGTGTGGTCTAATCAAATCAGTAGACGTTGCTGCTTCTGCTGACTACAGTCACGATCTTCAGAGGAGGTCATTTTGAAGTAATGTTGCAGCAGTTTTATTGGTAGTTGTCCATGGTAGTTAAGGCCGAAGAGATGTTACTTGAAAGATTGTGACCGGTATTACTTGATGCATGTGCTTCTGCCCAATTTACTGTCAAACCCTTGTGAAAGTTGAAGTAAATGTTTTTTTTGCTCGAAATGTCCCTTTACCATCTGTCCACTGCTGTTTAACCGTGGTGACCATCTCACAATGAGCTCATACCCTGTATGCAGGTAAAGTGACTGGGCTACTCTGCTCTTCATCCAATGGTAAATGATATTAAAATCCGATTCCGATTAAATAAAATTCAATTCTTCATGGAAGTTAAGTAGAATCGTTTCTGAGGTGTGTAACCTGATTTTTAATCGTATTCAGCAAGGCTATCTTAGTTGGAACCCTCTTATATTGTCCCTTCCATTTTAAGATGCCCACAAAAATCGTGAGAGAAATTTATTTTAATGCTTTGGCACATATGCTAACTAGGGACTAAAGGAGCAAAAAGTGTGCAAAAGTTAGCCATGATGCAAAATATAGTGTCCAATTCCTACTGCAAGCTCCTGAATTAAGAGTGAAAGACGAGTCTTTTGGTGTCTAATGCAAAAAAAATAAGAACTGTGATATGATCTTCGTCGCCTACTTCAACACCAATCAACATAGGTCTAACTTGGTTAGCATCTTTTGCATCACTTTTAATAACTAATAACAGTTATTTAAAAAAATTAAAGAAAATTAGGAAGTGCGGATTCTGCCTTTTCGATTGGTAATTAAAATTTAGAAAGTTGTGACCATGGATGACACTATTAATGTTATTATTATTATTAATGTTACTAATGCCCAGGACTTCCCCATCATTCACCTCCTTCCCTATTTCGTACTACTCCTCTAAAATGCATAAAATCACTGTGCATTGGCGTGGGCACAGGTAAATGGACTGCAGTCGGTGCTGTTGAGTGCTGGTGCCAAGTGTCCTTAAATAAGCAAACCATCCTCTTTGAAGTGATTGTGCCGCAGACAGGGTGCAAGACTAAGCTACATGTCCCATAGCAAGGTAAGAAGAGCGGCACGTAGCAGAAGTTGTGAGGCCTAGTTCTGCACTAAGCCACATGTGTGATGAAGCACCCCACCCCTAGCTCTACACAAATTTGTCCCGCCTTGTGTTAAGCTGGACGTGGCACTGCAAACTTATCTTAATTTTTAATTTTGCGTGAATTTTTTCTCTATCTTGAACTGCAAAGCGGGCACAATTGGGAACACCTATTCGATACACGAACGTGTTCTGAAACGGGATCCACTATGTAAAATTATCTTTCTGACTTACTCCCTATACGCAGGCAGTGATGGCGTCTTTGAGATACAGCTGGCCTAGCACGTTACCCTCTTAAATTTCACCATGCGTCTGGTGAGAGGCAGCCTATCTGCATTTTTTCTCACCTAAGCGAGGCACCTTATACAAGTTAATAAACATCTGCCTGCTCACCTCCTTTATCCTACCAGTGCGTCCTTCCTCTTCAATGGATACTGCGAGGAGTTGTGACACGCACGCGTCCTCTATTGGGGCTATGGACACTATGACGTCCTCGTCTACATGGAAGAAGTAACATAGATCCCACTTAGTGGTTTGCTCTTCGACAACATCTCAGTGGTGTGCTAGCATCTATCTAGGGTTTGACTTGACTTCAGAGTTAAGTTGGCCTCCCATTTTACTAGGTATAATATCACTTAATTACATAGAGCTCACCCCTTTTAATATTGACTTCAACTGAGGTTGACAGTGTTTTCCCATGCTAAGGCTAAAGTTCTGTAGATACTCTAACAGAATGAGGGAAAAATTACGACGTCTATATGAATTATGGAAAGCGAAAATTCGGGATGCAACAGAGGTGGTAAGGGAAAAGTGTAGATTCTTTCACAGTCTCTAGCGCAGCTCTCATCGCGGCGCTGGAATGTCGCTGGATGTGATTGTAAGTGGAGTGCAGGTGATGCCCAATCCGTCGCGTAAAAAGTCGATCAGGACCTCGTGGCCTCGCGACGCTGGTTGGACACTGTCACTCGTGACTGCATTGTGTTTCACGTTTCAGCCAACACCTTCACCATCCTAAAGACTTTAGCATGTTGCGGACTAGCAAATGCGCCTCTTTAAAAGGCCAGACTACCAATGTAGGGTGGATGCCTCATGCTCTTCAATTTTGGCCTTCGCCTGATCGCAAAGCGAAATTCACACTAGCTATTACCAAGCATGATTCAGTGGGGAGGATGTTTCATTATCGAACCCACCAGCAAAGGCTATCGTCAACAGCGAGGCGATGCTGTTTAAAAGGAAGAGGCTGAGAATTGCATGCATTAATGGTGTAGCGGGAGAACTTGTCATTCTAGCTTCTTCCAGTTTGATAAATGCAGTCGATGAACCATTACCTTCCACTCACCATTGTGAGTTTCGTCGATGATGATGTTCTAAGCATGCATTGTGCACGATTAGACTCATCGTCATAGGTGGCAATCAAACTTAGCAAAAAGTAAGGCATCTGCAACGTACAGAAAAAGTAAATATAAAACGTATATCTCCACCTAAGAATTCTTCAGAGCTATCGAAATGGCGGCAAACATTTTTTTGCAGCAACTCACCAAAATGATCTTGGTAGGTAAGTTTCACACTCCTGCTAGCTATATTCATTCGCAACCGCCTGAAGTTCCGTAAAGAGCGTGCATCATTACTCTTAAGGGAAAGTAGGAAGCTAAGTCCACAATTTAAGGGCTGCGCCATAGTTTCGTATACCTACGAAGACACAAAATATTGTTCTGTTTCTTATTGAAAATTTGAGAGAGCCACAAAAAATCGCGTAAGCACAAACCACAACCTCACTTATAGGAGCGTATATGCGATCGAGTGCAAAATCAAAATAATTATAAACGTGTGTGTGTAATCGTGTGTGAAGTGAATCGCAATGGATTTCAAGAAGGGACAACTCAAGCTCGGGCATATTTTAGCCATCTTTTAGTGGCTTTTATAAACAAAACACTAATCCAACAACACTAAAATGATATGAAGTTGATTTAAAATACGAAAATTCAGTTCTTGCAAATATGAGCAGGATTCCTGAGGATTTGGCCTACACATCCTTTCCTGGCGCACACGAGAGAAGAACTGCAACCAATGTAATAAAAACTATCTTTATCCCTGCACATGAAAAACGATTTTCAGAAATTTAGCCAACAAAACATTATACTCGCAAATGGAAGCTAAAACGAAGACAATTTCGCAAAATGTAGCATTATTCTTTCCTAATTTGAGCCAAATTTAAACTCATAAGCATTATAATCACAAATATGAGCAGATGCACAAACGAATTTCCTTACACAGCCATTATTTTTTTGCTAATTAGAGCCAAACTTACATCTATATTGCGAAAATAGACATTACTTTTGCGGGTGTAAGCCAACATCCAATCGATTTCAAAAGCTCAAACGCTGTTCTTTCACGTGTTTGACAATTCGCAATGTCTTGTTACGAAAACAAACTTTATTCCTGCAGCTGTGCTCCGAATCGCAAACGACATTTAAATCAAAAGAATTATTTAAGCATTTGTGGGATGATCCTCAATGGATTTCGCAAACACAAGCACTAATAGAGCTAGCGTGAACCGATAGGCAATCAAATCCACCGACACACTTTATTTCTGCATTTGTGGGCCGATTTAAAAAGGGCTTGATATCTAAACACAATTCTGGCTAACGTGAGCAGATAAGCAATGGATTTTACAAACATAAACATTTTTTAAACAAACATTAGCCAGTTTACAATTGATTTTACAAACAAATATTGTATTTAAGCAAACGTGAAAAATTCAAAGGTTTTCGAAAGTGAAAATGCTGAAATCGGTTTGAATTAGAATACACCAACGTGGGTGGCTGATCAGTCTTAGTGACAGAGTTGATGTCGCCTCAGTATCTGGACTGATTCGTGTCGAAATTCTCTCAATTGGAACTTAACACGAGCAATGCTGACTGAACGTCACTTATGCCAACTTGAGCTCACATGCCTAGCAAACCGCGAGTGACCGATTGGGGCTGTCATGTTGTAAGCTAGTTCTGGAGTGAATTCAAAGCCAGGGCTAGTACCAATGTTTTCGTCTCGAAAAACTAAGCCAAAGTAAAACCGTTTACAGTGAAATGAATCCGTAGCCAAGTCGTTGCATCAGAGCCCTCCTGGAAAGTGACCATAGGTTCCTAGGCTGATTTCAAAGAGGTCGACGCAAGGATTCGTGATAGGGGTGGTATGACTCGGCTGACCGCAAATCCATGTAATGTCAGACCCGGTGGCGATAATCATCTTCGTGTGTGCTACGTGAGCAAACCACCAAACCTCGAGGTCACGGATTCGAAATTGAAAATGACACTGGAATAGCTGGAACCTGAGGCCGATTTTCCCTACTTACATTTAAATTTGGATGTCAAACCGCGAAGCGATGCACACAATACTACGATGTTCACCTCAATTTATCACTTGCAATTCAAGACTAATCCGTGCGTTTGGCAGACAAGCCAGTTTCTGTAGTTATTTCTAGAACCAGAAATCGACCACTCCATAGAGTGTTAAATCCGTGGCTCTACAGAGTATACGCATATTAATCCATTTGCACACAATTCTGCGAATTCCCAATCGCATAAATCTTACCCTTTCAGACCCAAATTCTAGCTTTAGGCAACCCAGCTTCGGTTGTATTTTCATCATCCAGCACTAATGCAGGGTATGGTTGCACACTTTTGCATGAACAACAGGGAAGCGAAGCTGTTTATGACGCATCCTCAGGTTGCTCCGTGTAGACAGATACCAGTTCTAATTTTTAGGGCTTAGTAAGGACTTTACACCTGTCGACTCCGCTTGTTGTCCAGTACACGTAGTGGGTCACTGGGAGCCACTCGTCTTCACCACGAGAAATTCGTCAAGTATTATTAGTAAAACCACTGCCTGACCAAGACCAGGGTCGTATGAAAACAATGAATTGCCCTAGAATGACCCATGACTAAAACCAAGGCATTGTTAAGCGAGCAGTACGTAGCGCTATTCACTTAATCTCTACGGCTTCGGAACCGAGCTTAACTTAGTGAAGCGGACTAGCCCAAATTTCACCGCGTCCAACAGACAAACCCCTATATAAAACTACAATAACTTTCGAGTCATGCAACAACTAACTCTAGACTAGACTGGACACGCAAGTCATTACAATTGTAAGAAATAACAGCATTAGCGATTGAGCACATTTCGCAGCCTAGCGAGCAGAGCACCTAGGCAAATAATACTGACAGTAAGCCGTAAAACGCCAATGCATTCATTTTTCCTCACACCATTCATTCCCACTGAGGACCTGGAATAGTAAGAGTACCATTGTTTCATCACATCAAGAAACACATGAAAAATCTGGTAAGATACCAATTGGAGTGGACAACATCAAATTATCTAAGTTACCTGCTCTTCCTCTTGAGGGGAGAAGTCTGGCTTAACACTGAAAGTCCTGCTAGTATCCTTCGGTGTCTTGACTTTGATCATGTTGACAACAGATTTGCAGCACGCATCAAGAAGGCTTTCTATGTCGAGATAATTAGCTACTAGAAGGGGTTTACGCAGGGTCCCCTGCCAAACCTGAAGAAATCCTTGAGCCTAGCTGGATATGTCATTAGTTTGCGTCCCCTATTTTCATCGTTGCCCTGCTGAGGAGCATCGTCTTTGTGATATGTACACCACAGGAGAACCTTTCTCAAAATATCGGCACTCACGTATTGCACAGCGATCGGTTCATCATCCTCTGCAACCTCAGGTCCAACATCTACCAACAAAACCAATAGAAGCAGTCGAAGACAGAAAATTGGTTTTCTTAGTTCCATTTGTGATTAAATCTTAAAGAAGTGACACGAGGAAGCAGCTATGGGGAATCAGCAGTTGCAATGACGCGTAGTTCACTCAAGCCATGCCTTCACCACACAAGCTGTGCAGTTCCAGTGAAACATGCAGTAGATTTGAAAAGCAAAATGGTAAAATAACTAGGGTGGTGAGAAAAGGTCAGGAACAAAGAAAAAGAGAAATGAAAAGAACGGAAAATATGCATCTCTAAACACAATAGAAAAATCTTGAAGACAACAGTATGCGTCTTACAAAACTGTCGTCGAACCCGTGTTTGTCGTCTTATTTCTGAAGATGCCCGTTAAGTTAGAGACATCCGACAAAGTTGTCTTTGATGTAGATCTGGAGGTCGCCAGACAATCCGTAATTATTAGAGATGTCTAATAGTAATAATGCTCACGAACTGTGTGGAACCTCCAGATCTACATTAAGGGCAACATCGTCAGACGTTCCCATCTTAACGGGTATCGTCAGACATAATAAGACAAACGCAGGTTCGACGACAGCTCTATAAAACACAAATATGCCTGATTCTGGTAATTATAACAATCCGAGCCAAAGTGTTTAGTAAAAGCATTATAACAACAGCAAATCCTAGATTGTGCCAATATGCATATAGATATAAATCACTAGCAAAACAAAGAAGCTTTTAGAAGCAGAATAACCTTTTAATGCAGCCAACGAACCATTCTAAACAAGGTGCTTACTGATAACGTACATTCGGAAATTTGGTAGGGAATGGACCATTAATGTGTGCAAAACGTGCACCGTAAAACAATTTTAAATTTGCAAGTGGTCTTAAAAATCCAAATAAAAAAAGTTGGAGAATTTGGGTGGAGCCAAAATATTCGAGCAGTAAGGATGCAGTGAGATTTCCTTCACCGTAAATCGATGTGCAGCAGCTTAATTGTGTGGAAAACCTTTCTACTTGGCTGCGTGGGCACTGAAGGGAGCGGCCACTGTACGTCCGTGCAGCGACATTGCCTACCGGTCATACTGATTGCACCCTAAGCCAGAATTACGTTGGTAATGCATGTATTGTCTTAGCAATGCGTCTTTAGTTTCTATCGACTCAGTATTATCAAGACGTGCACAATTAAGTTATGGACAGTTTTGAAAGCCCAACGGTTGTCTGAAAGTAACACAATTTCGCACTCCGCATTTATGCTAAACTTCAGTGTAAAATTAAAAAAAAGACCAATGGCGGCTTTCGCCACCCTGCTACTCTATCCTTGAAATTGACTACAGGAGCAGAATGCAGAAACCTTTGTCGTGCTGTCGAAGTGCTTCATTCAGCGTCTTGCTGTTTCTTTGGCTCCTGGTTCCAGCAACGAGCTCTGGGATGATTACATCACCCTCGCCGGACTGGATGGCCACTGAGACATGGCAGTAGCCCAAGTGACCTCTGTTCATGGTATATGCATAGGTTTTGCACCAAGCATTCTTTTGTCTTCGAAAATTATTAGAGCGCTGCACTTCACACACGTGGTTCCTTAGAAATATCTGGCTTAAACCTTGCACACTTGGATTCAGATTGTTATTAACGACTTTTCGTGATTACAATGTTTAATTATTATTTAATATCGCAAATTCACTTCGCATTGACCTATGCAAAAGAGTTTCTCTCGCTGCTCGTAGCGATGCTCTTACAGGTCTTATTATCTGGATCGCAGTTAGCTGATGTATTTTCACTTCACTAGAGTGGTGCTTTATGAGTATTTCTACCTAAGAAAATGCCGACGTTTGCGGCTTTGGTAGTAGTGCTCAAAGAAATTGCGTAGAGAAGTAATATTGGTAGTGTTTTTTTTGCTTGCTTTGAGGTGAAGCACACAAAATCATATTAGTATAAGAAAAGAAGGAGAGTGTGGCACGTATTGCTCAATTTGCATCAAATATTAGGCACCGCAATAGTTTGACAATTTTTGTGAGACATATCTGCCAAATTCAATTGGCGCATAGCAGCCAAAGCGAACACCACGGCAATGGCATTCATTCGCCAATTAATGAATCCACTGAAATGGGTAGTTTGATAAAACGCACTTATGAGTACAGAGAGTAGACCTGACAGAGTTTATTATCACATTCTAATATCAGCTGTTTTAGAAACATAAATTGCGCATTCTTGGTACCATTATCAAGTAGAAAATTTAGAAAGCATGATAAATTGGAAATGATATCACGGAGATAAACCACTTATTTTGCCGATGGCAACAGAAGCACCTAAGAAGGCGTTTTCTGTCGGCTAAGTCAAGCCTAATTGATCATTTATCGCTTTAGATTTCGTTCAGTAATTTATATTGTCCAGATCGCGAGTTAATTAGAGGAGGCATTTTAAATTCGGTACAATAGTTAAAGCCGCGGGGCAGAAACAGAGCTGGAACTTTTCATTGTAGCCACAAACAGAGGAACCAGTCAACCTCTTCTCGCAAGACTTGCATGAACTACAATAACTCGCCCTTCCCTCTTGTAATTCACAATTAGCGAAACGAGGTCAGACAGGAGACGATAATGCATAATATTTTTTAGCAGTCATGGACAGTGATGTACTGCTACTGTCAGCTGCTTATATCATAATTTGAGCTTATGGAGGCTGATAACTGAGCAGGAGCTCTGGTTATATAGTGGTAGGATGATGAGGTGAGGCAGACTGTTTGAATTTGTGATGCTAACGTAACGAGTCTTGGTTCCCCATTTCGAAGATATAGACAATTTGGCGTTTTCAAAGAAACATTTTAGGTGGAATTAATGTGTGCACCACCCTACACTCGTGACTTTGGTAGTGCTTACTTGAATGTGTTTGGATCGAGCTTGAGACGGTGCGGGGCCCTTGTGCAGGAGGGCGTGACGACAGTAACAATTACGGGTCGTTGATAGGGACAAGCATGTTCAGGTGGCCATTTGGGCTAAACACATGGCGTTTAAGCGGTAATGGTTGGGCGTCGAAGCACCCAGGGCTCTCATCTTCTCAGAAATGGCACTCTCTTTAGCATTTATATTACTCTACCTTAATCAGTGCATCTCTTCTTCCAAAACCGCTTTGTCTCTGGACTGAGATGTAGCTCCCACCTACTAGAGTACTTAATTAGTCATATTGGGAACAAGCCTTCAGCAATTTCAGACAGCCTTATAAGTGTCTCCTTTATGCAAGCATTCGGCCGTGGACAAATGCAGCACACAAAAGGAGGTAGATCCAAACGGTGGATTCCTACAAGCACTGCATTTAATCACATTCTTATGTAAACTAGGCACTGCGCTTCATCGGTGACTTAGGTGCTTGAGTTATTTTTCTTTAGAAGTCAAATGTTGCTAAATCTCTTTGATGCGCAAAATGGCCAGTATTATGACCCGAATGCGGTCAGCCTCGGGATGTATCTATCTCCTACGCTATTGCTGCACTGCACGCTATCTGTAGTACGCGCTTCGACAATCGAAGCAGGAGCGTATGATTAGTTGCGCAGTCTTGCATCGTATATGCCCCCGCAACGTTGGAATACAGCTGGCTACGCTTGTGCGTGCACCGTCAACTCCAAACTTAGACTTTCATAGCTGGTGTGATCGCAGAGTGCGTCGTCTTGTGAGAGATACTGTCACTCTCAGTTGTGACTGCACAAACCGCGCTTCATCAATCATGAGCAGGTGTAAACAAACTTATCGCCACCTAACTGCTCAATTTCATTTCTTTTTTCCCATTTTGTGATTTCACGATGTTACCTAATTTCATAACGTTGCCCGATTGATAACCTAGGCTTGTACAAGAGGCTTTCCTTTACTAAGCACAACATAATAGGCAGTATCAACAGCCAATTTTATAGATCAAATTCAAAATTAGGCAAGATAGCTTGACATAAATGAATTGCATTGACAAAGCGAGATCTTCGGCACTAAGCATCCCAGGGTTGCATTATTTAAATAAAAATGACGTGGTAGAAAAGTGAAAATGTAATTCTAAATCACTGAGCCTAGGTGCTACGGATAACAGCTCGCCGAATTGTAGGTACGATGGCTTATAAGACGCGTCAAGCCCTTATTCTTGAATGTGAGCATGAATTTTGCATGCATTGAGAATGCTATGCTTTAATAATTCTACACTGACTGCGATATCAGGTGCTACGTTACATCAAATGGATTTATGCAGGGGAAAGGCTGGCAGCCGAAGTAGCTTAATCGCATTTGTCGAAGGGCGTTTTAAGCATCTCAAATGAGTTGTGGTTCATGTGTATTTGTAAATAGTGCTTTTGGTGTAATTTTGAGGCAGCTACGCAACCCATTTATGCTATTAATGAAGTCAGAGCATTAAATCATTTAACCTAAAGCAAGTTGTTGTTACTCAAGACAACTCAGTAGTACGTCAATGCCGATGAAGATGGAGATATCGCTTCTACTTTAAGGGTACCACAGACCAAGCAGTTCACCACACTATATCTGCTCTGGGTGTCAAATAGTTTCTGCAGTAACATTTGCGAAAGGACTTTTTAGAATGAGGTCTACCACCTCGTTCTTGACAATAATTATGCTCGACTGTGGCATAACTTGCCGCACTTAAAGTCATTTAACAACACTTTTATTAGTCCCTTTTGCGCCCAAATCAAAAATGGAAAATCGTAGGAAATAGATGCGTTTGAAGCATCTTGTGATGTGTACTAATAAATGTGGTATGCATTTGACAGAACCACTGCTGAGATTTATTTGAATCGGGGTTGGTTTGGGTAGGTAAGTCCTTAGAAGCGTAACGAATGCGAAGTGTGGCCCGCTTTGGCCCCTTTACGCGTTTTCAAGAAAGACAACAACTAACGGAAGTGGCCGCAAAGGGAAGTCTCTTTTGCTAGCCGGTGCACTCCTTCCACGAGAAGCTATGGAATGCGTCTCCTTGGTCACCATATGAGTCTGGTTTCACCGGTGTCTATGGCATGTTTAACGACGTTTTGTCGTCCTTACCACAGGAACATGTTTGAATACGTACTTAGCAATGAGTGCAGCTCTTACCTCTCACTGGTGGCGACTTGTGTCAAATGTGGGCAAAGCTCATCCAAGTAGTTTATTGGAGCACTTCGCATTTCGTCTACGTTCATTTATGGTGAAGAAGAAACTGAGTTTGTTTTTTTGTACTACTAGGTCGAAAGGATGCTTTTTGCAGAATTCAGAACCGTTTTGGTGTTACGAGGGAAATCAATGCCAAGTATCACATCCCAAACTAATTCTGAGGCCATAATAAGTTGTGCCGTCACGGTCGCTTTCCCCAGTGAGACATTTAACGACGTCTTCCTTTTACCATCACCTACTTTGCCCACAGCCTCGAAAGGAGCACTTCGAATTTTGTTTGCTTCCTTTTTTGGGGGAGGAGCAACTGAGTTTGTTTCCTTGTACTACTGGGTCGAAAAGGCTCTATCTGCGAAATTTAGAACCACTTTGATGTTACAAAGGAAATCAGAGCCAAGTATCACATTCCAAACAAATTTTGGGGACATAATAAATTGTGCCGTCAAGGTTTCTTTTCCAGCGAGATATTTAACGACGTCTCCCCTTTTACCATCACCTTCCTCCCTTCGGCTGAGAGCAGTTCTTTAGGGGAAGAACCTATGCAACACTTGCTACGCAGATATGAGAAAACTTGGAGGGTTACTAGTGACTTGGCTGTGTTGGAATCAAGGAGGAAACTGCAGAGGTATACCTCTAGCTTAGCAAGCACTTGCATGAATAGAGGGAACTGTTTGGGGTGAGCAGGATAAGGAATAGTAGCGCTCACCTGATCTTGGCACACGCCGCGATGGAGTCCAACGTGGACGTGTAGGGTTTGGCCGGCGGTTGGAAGCCTGAGATGTCAGTATCAGAAGGAGTTCCTGACACTTCCTGGTCACAGCCTCGACCAACTTACTGAGATCATTGGACTTCACGGAATGAAGCTTCATCGCGATGGTTGGTGGGCGAACTTCCGCTCTGAACCAAACGGCCATTTAGTTGGTTACTTTGTTTTGTGGATTATCTCTGAAAGCCCGTACCGTTATGAGTTGCAGGTTCCAAGCCTATTTCTCATCATCTTCGCCTGGCTTGTAGTCACGGTGGAAGAACTCTCCAGCGTGCGACTATTCGCACCTGTCAATGACAGGTTAGGCCATTGTCTCGCAGCAGTGATCAACGTCAGAGTCACCAAAGGTCCCTGCATCTATCGTCACCAAGAATAGCTCTTGCGGAAGAGCGCGGAGAAGTAACGTGTTGCTCTAGCGCTGAGGATGTAAGTGGGTGTTAAACTAAACGCTTTCGACCAGTCTCCGAAGTTAATTCCTTCTTTGAAGCGTGGAAGGTCTGCCATTGCTACCATCAGCGGAGAGGAAGCTTCCCTTCTACCAGCCCTGCCATAATAATGGTTAATGTTTACTTGATATTTGCATTAAGGGCACAAGAGGGATGTGTAATAGTGGGGAAGAGGTTACTACGATGAGGGAATCTTGGATCCTTAGTAGCGACCGCATTGGTTCTCGACCAGGTTTAAATTGTCGTTCGTCGCTTGCATACAAAGTACATTGAAGAACACAAATACTTCACCGACAGTCTTTCATGACTTTTCATAAGTATCTTTTATTTAAAATAACCATGCCACCAATGCTTCCTCATTCAAAGGGCCAGTTCTAGTACCGGTTAAAGGCAAACGATTCCTAAACATGAGCATCATTTCTTCCCCAACTCTAAATAACGACGGCAGTAGATTGTTTCAACGTGTTCGCACGTTCGCAATCAGTGGATGAATGTGTCAGAAAAATGTCGATTGGGTGCTATTAATTGAAAGTAGAAATGTATTTAAAGTCAAGGGTGAGGTGAGAGCACGCACAGCCGTTACCTTGTGCTTCCATTTCTCAATATTTTTTGAGGCTCTCATACACTACAGGAGCATGTTTATCTCCTCTCCTTCGGGAAGATGTGTTTGTTGATGCCCTCGCTTATTCGTGAATTGTCTGAACCCTCCTACTCTAAACAACGTGACATTATCATCGTTCTACAAGAGGACTGACCTATGCCAGGATAAACACAAGTGGAACTCTTTGTTTGTTCTGATGGCCACTCTTGGTTTAAGACTTGAGTGACCGTGTTGTCTTAGCCAGGCAACACTGGCCTTTTGGCTACGCCAGCACCCTCACTTCCTCCATTTCTGAAATACATATTCTGCCCTATTACTATGCCCTCTTTTGCCTTCAGTGAATGCCGATGTGTGTGTGCCGTCTTCAAGGCGGCTATTGAGTGGATTTCGCCCACCCATCAAGAGAATATAACTCTGTGGTTGTTAAGGGGTGACACGGGCAGGATGTGGAGCCTTCAAATACATCCCAGTCTTCCACAAATGCTAATTGATAGTAGCGACAGAGGCAGTCTTGTATCGGATAGAGGCGCGGACACAGTCATTGCTTGTTGTCTTTTCCCAATTTTTACCCCTTAGTTGCTCCCCGGATACAAGGCAGCGAACGTTCCAATTATGTCAGTGTTCGTTGTATCCCTAAATTTGACCCTCACTCTGATTACTCTGGATGTCTACGTTACCATTTTCATGCTACGGATCGAAATTGTTTTGTCGTTACCTACGGCGTGTGTTTCTTGTCGGCCAAATCACCATTAGCAAGACTGTATTTGTCTTTGAAACAATGAAGGAGATGAGGGATAACTGACACATATGGCTGTTGAGATGGGATTGCCGCGTTGGAACAACTAAATGTAGATGACGAGATGGTGCAATCACTGCTGGTAGGTGAGAACGCACGACATAGAAAGGCACATAGGGATCGGCGAAACAGCACGTGACTGGGGTACGGGTGGTGTGGTTAACGAGAAGAGGAGCACAAGCGGGGTTAAAGCTAGGGCACAGGCCTTTCACTTACTCCAGCAGTAGTTGTTGGGAGCTTTGGTTTTGTGTTTCAGTGGCTATAGAATCTTGTCTATTTTTGGTCTCAGATGCCAAAATTCACATAAGATACATCAGAATAAAGGTGCTTTGCTTATTTTAGTGATACACTGGTTTTTGTTACTTTCCCGCTGCTTGCGTGTAAAAGCGCTTTCTCAGCGCCACACGTTTGCGACAGGTGTCGTCCTTCAGTTTGTGGTAGCTGTGGATGTACGTTGCCACTAGTCACGTGAGAGATGCCCAAATTTAAGGTTATGGAAACCCGTTTGGTCTTTTTGGCTCAAAATTAGCTGCACTTTATCATTAGTATTCAAAGATGAAGACTTGATAATTCATAGGCATCTTATGGTAGTTAGTGCCTTACGGTGGTCGATTCTCCTTTAGAGACTGTAACACATGGTTTTTCTATCCATAGCGTTGTTAAAGTGCTTCTTGTAGCAGTCAGATGCCAGCATTTGGTAGCAGTAGTGGCTGGAGCTCATTTTTGAATCATATAATGCTTGCTGGTTGATGTTACTGTACTTTTCCAAATTCCTAAACTTCTGTCCAGAAACACTTTAGGTTTCATTGTCGAATTTAGTGCATTTTTATCTTAAATGAAAACGTCTTGGCAGGCATTTTTACTGTAGATTCCATGATTCCCACATGCTTAGCCACTATTCACCTGGTTTATCCCTCCAATTTGCATGCGTTTGCATCCATTGGACCCATTCTACGAATCCCCTTTTCGAATATTTTTGTTCCTCTATCGGCGGTGCATCAGAAGCCCGGAAAATCAGGGATTATTGATGAGCCCGTTTCGTTGCGATGGATGTCAAGTCGTTCAGTGCTTAAGGATAGCACAAACTAATGAACTGAGTCCTGATTCACAGTGTTTAGCTGATCCATCAAGCATCTCTTACCATCTAAGAACTACTTACGTGTGTATCTATGACCTCGATAGCTGGTCGTTGCTATTGTTTTCTATTAAAGTGCATTACAACCTCTCATTAGAATATTGATTGTTTAAAACGACCTCAGGCAAATGTGATAGGTAAACATCTTAATTCTTGTCCTTGACTTTCCATTCCCTTTCGGGTCACAGAAGTGAAGTCCTTTTGAACCCCTCAACGTTATTTTGGTGAACTGCGCTTTTGCGAGTCGTAAGGAAACTCGTGGATATAGAAGGGGGTGTGGATGCATTGCCTTGCGGTTTTTTTCTCTCCCGCCTGGCACGCACTCACTATCTAAGTGGCTGGATGGCTGACAGGCTAACTGGGGTGTTGAGTTACGAAGACGTTGCTGTTCCAAAATTAACTTCAGATCGCAATGTGCTATGCAGCCATCAAATATTGCACCATATTTTTGAGCAATCTGTGATCGCAAGCATTGAAAATATTGCAGACTGTAGCACGACAGTGTTGCAGATTCTGCTGTAAATGCACAGAAGGCAGATAAGGAGTAGAAAACCCTTATTTGCCTCGGTGGTGTGTCTGGAAAACGGTGGCAGACATTCTGTGACTCATGCAAGTGGTGCTGACTGGGCTACTTACGAAGCGTATAAAAACCGACCCTAGTGGAGAGTTACGGACAAAGGAACGGATAATGCAGAGCACGGACGCGAGCTTGAGTACAATTTCAGATGGATAACCGGGTGACTAATCTCAAACCTCACAAGCTGGCAGTAATTGTTACTTGTGCTTACACCAACATCGCTTCCCAATCCCCACCTTTCTGCCTTGTTTAAAGCCGTTCGTGATTCGCTCTGCGTTTGCCAATCCATGACTTACCGCTTCCTCTGCCTGCACACAATTTAACCGTTCACACAAGCTAATGTATCAACCAGCTTGCTGCAACAGGTTTCAAAAAATGAATTTTCGAATTTATGTATGTCCGGTGGTGGCCTTTAGTACGAGAAACATTAAGAATCTATTCTCTTTTTAATTGTCCCAAAGGCTCCATTTATGCCGCATCTGGGGAGGTAACATCTCAAATTAGGCAATAACATGCATGGATTCTGCTGATTTGAGAAGAGTCAAAATTCGCAGGCTTAGAACAATGCACAGACAAGTCTGCACGATTGGGAGATGTTGTTATTTGTGTTGAGGTGGAAGCAAATAACGTTAGAGCATTCTCACGCAAAGTATCACATTCTACCACTCCATTGTAGCACATGGTTTCAAATCCAATGAGGATTCTTAGTGAAATCGTCCGTGGCACTGTTCAAGGAATACGACGTGCATCACAACTCCCGTTCGCAAATTATAAACCTGCATAATCGCAGGCTACAGCTTACCACACTCTTGTCTCAACTAACATAGCTAATAGCTACCTCGACGAAATTTAGCCAAGCTATTTTTTGCTTCTCAATCCTTAGCTCAAGTGGCTTTGATGAATGTGTGCACTTTCATCTCCGCCACACTTTGTTGCGAGTGCGCGAGGTGGCTCTAGCCTAACCTCCACGCGCACCGCCATTACACCTCAAAGACATTCTTTGAAGTCCAATTAGCTTTTATCTTCAAGCACTTCATATGGAGTAGACAAAACTGCCATTATGTCATGGTGAATAACTTCAAAGTAGAGATACATCTGCCTAGATTATTGATGAGGAACAAGAACAGTAAGCATTTGCACAGCACAGAGGAAGCCTTTATGGAATTCGCAAGTGATTTGCCGGAAGAATACCAAAGAAATGCCTTTGGTTGATATTTGATGGGCATGTTAAGGGTCTAAGACACAATGCAGCACACACAGTATTGACCTGCACCCGCAATTCGCTCGACCAATTGATAGTGCCCTTGTATATTTGATTAACAAAAGGAGCACTGAATAAGCATGTCTAAATAGAATGTCGCCTTTCGACAGGGCTGTAATCAGTCATGATGCATTATCAATCACTGCGAAGTGGGTTTCAGTGGTTTGTCAAGTGATTGTCTGTATGGATGGTGTAGTACGCTGAAGCATTTGAAAGGTGTGCTTGCAACACGTCTAGCTTACCAGCGCGTGTTGTGCAAGCACAGAAATTTCCCATCCTCAGTGCAAAATTTAGATACACTGCCTTTTCCACTTTTCGATTTATTTCAATGGCAGTTAGCTATACACATGCTAGTGTTGGAGTGCATCGTACGTTGGGATAGGCATGCAGTTTGCTAATTGTCATTAAAATAACCGCCAAAACGTGTAGAGTGGAGGCAGAGGATGGGGTGGTACATCGAACGCCAAGTTATGAGATGGTTGATTTGGTATTGGTAGCACGGTGGTCCGAATAAACGCCGGCATAGGCGACTTGACATACCTTGGTCCACCTGACAATGGTTCTTCGAAACTGTGCAATTGATAATGCAGTTGCCATTGTCAAACGTGAGACTGTCTCCAATGTTGTGGTCTAAACAAGTACAGCCTAAAAACGTGTTAGTCAGAAATAGATAGCGGCTGAGATGTGAGGCGCATGAAAGTGACAGTATCGAATTATTGACCCGCATTTCTGTCTATTATCTGTGCCGGCTGTCAATGGAATGTGCAGCACAATGCAATAGATGATTCTTTACATTTGGCAATTTGCTGTCATTTTACTCCCCTAAACTGACATGCATTTGACCACAAAAATAAACTTATGAACAAGTCACCGTGCCGATAGGCTATTGTGCCCGATGGTTCTGTCGGCTTTGCGGCAACGCAATAACCCTACAACTGGTCGATTTTTTGCGCATGATGGATAG
The DNA here is from genome assembly GCA_001870725.1 of Taenia solium. Classification (NCBI taxonomy): domain Eukaryota; kingdom Metazoa; phylum Platyhelminthes; class Cestoda; order Cyclophyllidea; family Taeniidae; genus Taenia; species Taenia solium. Next base: position 19,690 of record MIEF01004829.1, on the reverse strand, counting down.
GACGTCACCCGGGCTCCATTCGCTCTCACAATCCTGGGCATTTGACCTCAGTAAAAATAGCTGCAACAGTGTTTGTGGAATGCATTACATGCATTTCGAAGTTTCGTTCTACATAATTTGGCTTGTCCTCATTCTCATGTGCGCATTTTGTTAACTTTATTTACCGAATTTCAAGACATCCTTCGCCGCTTTTACCCAATTACATCCCAGTGAACCTCAGGAGAAGTTAATCTTTGGAAAGGTGACTTATGCACAATTACGTGATATTTTACCTGGTGGAAGAGGCGACTAATTTAGTGCTGAAGTCAACTTAAGCCCTAAACAGATACTCACACACTAACATGATGTAGCAGCAGTACACTCTTCTGCTGTCTCAAACATGTTTGGTGACTGAAAATGAGGGGAGGACATTTGAGTTAGCTTGTGTAGATCCATCACCCTGCAGTGCGGTGGACAGTATGTAAAGATGGCCTTTACTGGCTACACTCATCACTAAAATGTCCTCGAAGAGAAAAGCATTACATGGAGTCGATATTGCCCACTCTATGTAGACGGGGACGTCACAACGTTCACCCCCACAATGGAGGACGAGTGCGTGTCACAACCCCCTTTGCTATCTAAAAAAGGGGGGGACGCACAAATAAGATGGAGGTGAGCAGGTGGATGTTTGTTACTCCCTTCAGGGTACCTCACACAGGTCTGTGCAATGCTGTGCTCGTACTGCTTTGACGTGCAAACAGCTTTATGCTGCTGCTCAGTCGGAGGGTTCTTTTTTTTCGCAGAAACAGGTCCACGCAGTGCATGCGCATGCATTCCACATTGCACAGTCCAGGTGCCACAACTGTTGCAGTTAGTCCATCTAAATAAGTGGAGCCTGTCAGTGGTGATGGATGTCAGATTGGTTTATGCGTGAAGTGGCATGCAAGGAGAAAATCCACTTGTCACAATGGTTACCACACTAAAAGGACGTTTGCTGTAGCCAAACTTCAATCAGCTACTTGGTTCCTAAACTAAGCTCAGAGAACATCTGACTCACTGCACAATGTAGCTTACCTGTACAAAAGTGTAGTGTTTCTGCGAAAGCACAGCAATGATGCATGTGACATGCGTAAATAAATGATTCCCACAAGTAAGATTATAATCACCGTAATTAGCATTGGCTAGGACCACACTACGGAAAAAATACGAAGAATATCGCACTAAAGTAGATCTTGTTAAGAAACAGACCTACTTTTTAATCAAGATGGCAAACTTGAGTCTACAGCCTAAGATAATTCATGCATACCTACCATGCACTTGACATTTGTACCACGAACAGCAAAATCAGCACTCAATCAAGGAATGGCCTTGATAAATCATGAGATAGGAATCGACATTCATGCAACAACTTCACGTATCATAAACAGGTGTTTAGTAAATTGAAATGGGCGTAGCTTTACAGCAAATGCGTAGTCGGCAAGTACGCAAGAACAGTCACTAAATTGCACAAAAGTTGTCAGCTATCGGACACACAAAGCAATACACACTGCTAGTTTTTAGATTCTCTCATTCTTCTCATCCCTGCCGCAATTCACTGATTATTTCTTTTTCTTTTCGATAGGTTGGACCAGGTCATCTGGAGCAGGCGGTGTAAAATTGCAGCGTGGTAGAAAGAACGCTGTTCTGCTGCGTCTTTTGGCAGCTCACAGTTTAGTTCTGTTGTCTTCTGACTTGCAGAGACGCGGATGTTAATAATCTTAGTAGAATTTCATTTCTTTTTGCTCCACTCATTTGGCTGTGATCCTTTCCAATCTCGCCTTATGACTCGGATGTTCGATTGGTCATTCGGTATCTATCCACTGATGGCAATGGAAATGATGCATTTAGTTGTTTCCTTAGGCAAAACAGCAGGTAGATTGATAAGATCGTCGATGCCTGAATAGGTGGGTGGATGAAAAGGTGGGGAGCTATGAAATAGTGTGGAACAAAATGACCGGAAATTGTGAAGCATGTTGCCTGTTTTGACAAGCATGTCTGATTCCAAAGAACTGAAAATGTATCGGGTTGTTAATAATTATCACGATAGGTGGTTAAATGGATCCATTGATGCAATGATTGATGAGTTCTAGCTGGAAAGATCAGTTGTACCACCGAAGAGCAAATGAAATGACAGGTAGTTATAAAAATAGGTGGGTGGTTGGGTGCAAGTGTGGATGAATAAAATCTTGCAGAAATTCGAGTAGTTTAAATTTTCCACTAGAGTGTTAAAATACGTGGACGGAGGTGTGCCAGGAATGGCTTACTTGAAGCTGGAACCGCTGAACTAGCAGTATGATTAAATGCTTGGTTAAGGGAAGAAGCGATGGATGGGTCGATGGGAAGAGGATGGTTGGCCCTGGAATACGAGTGAAAGATGAACTAACTCTTCAGCAATCGCTAAGAGTGTTAGCTTAAACCCGTGATGCTTAGCGAACAACCTGACCATTTTTGGCAGTCATTGAAATGCAATTCTTGTAAAGTTGCAATAAACTCTAGCCTAAAATCACTGACGGGATGAATCGAAAATCCATCAGCCACCCATTAACGTGCACAAATTCAGCGAACTTTTACGCAAGAAATGAGTTGTCATTTAGCCCCCATCGATCCCAACACGCACTGCCATTGTAATGTGGTGAATACCATGCCTTATTCCCATTATGTCATCAGTGGCCAGGGGAATAGAAATTGAAATATGACTAGGTTGCATCCTCTTCAAGCACGTGTACTTATTGCAAAGGTAATGACATTTAACTTCCTTACATTGATGTTAACAAATAGGGAGTGTTTCGAAGAAACACAATCGGTGTAATGTTTTTGGCGACAGGTATTGTAGCAGTGGGACCAATGGGAAATATTTCGATTGAATCCTCTATGAAACGCTGTTTTAGAAATAAACAATAATATTAAGGAAAGGGAAGTAACCATGAATAATGGTAGTGCCTAAGCAAAAGTCATTAAAGATAGAGCAGCTCTCAAAAATTGACCACTTATAATCATGCACACGTTTGCCCATCCTTAGTAAGTAACTTGACCGCAAAGGGAGATGACGAGTTGTATAAGTCAAAAAGGGCACCTTAACACAATCTAAAAATAGAGTCAAAATGGAATGAAGGCTTTGGATGATACAAGAGCTAACTTCAGCTGATTTGTCTAGCCGCGCATGTGGCAATCCATCTATTCTACATTGCCTTAGTAATTTCCGATTTTAATTTTTTTGGAAAGATTAGTAAACACGAGTAACGAAGGCAGAATGTAGCAGCGATTATCGCCAGAAATAGCATCTAGATCACCCAAATTATCAAAAGTACTTGATTCTAATAACCTATCTGCATTAAAGGATTTTGATGTCATTCGCATTACTTTGCATATTGAAAATATATCGCCAAAATTATTATAACTTCTAGGCCACGTGTATTGCACCTGATTTTGAAGCTAGCCTTTTATGATATGAGTCGATAGTGCTTCTGCAGATGTCGAAAACACGGTCCAGTTTCATCTGCGCAGTCTGATGGCAGCTCAAGCCGCAGCCATTTGCCGTTCTGCTAGAATTCATAAATAGATGCAAAGACAAATCTCTGTGTTACAACATCCTATGATTGTAGGCAAACAAACTGACAAAGTGCCTGCCCAATTCATGCTGCGACAAGTTATTCGCATGTAGGACTTCATTCAGACACGGTCCAATAAGATTATCTGTTCATTAATGCAGAGGACTTATTCAGACTCATTCGCCATTGTGATTAAAGAGGTTGATAATCTAATGTTCGCAAACGACCCACATCTGCGACTTCATTTGGCGTTCAGTTCTGTTTTCAAACGCGAAATCGGAGGGAAAGTTCAGGAAATCACAATCGAACTACAACTATGTCATCCGGAGAAACTGCAGACAAAAGATTGCAGAATGGCAAAACGCTGAGGCTAATGGGGTCCTGACAGAGTACTAAATGCGCATTGGTAGCTGTGGAATGACCTTAAGGTTAGAGTGGCTGTCAGCTTGCCTGATACAGACTTGAAAGTAGTGTTTTGAAATCAGCTATATGACCGGAAAACCATCGGTTTTTGCAAGTGTGGCTACCGAAATGAATAAGGGACTACACGAAGAGCCGAAATACATGAGGTGCTTTTGAGTAACTAGTGGAGTCACTTTTAGTACAGTGATTTGTTGACCCGACATATGCGGCGTTACTTTCACATTTACATTTGCTGTAAGCCCGTAAGAAGGCGCACGAATTAGCATTGGTGGTACCTGCAAGCAAACACAGTCGAAGTCTCCGGCAGTCTAGGGCAAATTTGGTCATAACACCACAGTTATTATGCCGATCACACCATAATAATAGGTGCATTTCCCTCATTCTGTTCGATAACATTCAGTGAAACTCCCGTTTTTTTTTCACATGCTTTCTTAGTTCCGCTAGCTGTAAGTTACTAACCTCCTCGACACATAAGTGAGTGATGTTTCTATTTTTTGAACGACGATGAACAAAAATCCAATAAAATTGCTGCTAAAACGAAGGCGCAAACACGGGTAGCTGTGATAGCAATGTGATGTTAGTGAATTATATTGGAGCACCAGCTTTGAAGTAAAGTGCATAAGCCCATTAGAAAAATAGACAAAAGGAAACCAAAGAATGACATCCATTGCTAACTTCGCGTCCGATGGTGTGTCACAAAATATGAATTCGTTCAATTTTTTGGGTAGTGTAACAAAACAGCATTTATACTTGGCATTTTCGACTGTATATATACTACCAGCGGTGATAGCTTTCTAGTTGGGCAATAGTGAACGCCAGTATTCGCTTATACTGTCTGAGGAGTTGCTAAAACCAATTCTAAAATATTTGACTTCGAATTTCCTATGGTTACTGTTAAATGATTTCGAGTCCAATTCTGACATTTAATTGAGGTGAACAATCAGATCTCGAGTGTAAAATATGCAGAATTTGTCTACCCAGCATCAGTCACGTAGCGAATCAAAATGTAGGACAGCGTCATGAAATTGAGCGATAAGTGCAGCAGCTATCGCATCTGCCTATTCATATTTATTTTAGCTGTAGTTGTTGAATTGAAGTGTGCTCTCTCCCGTTCCCACAACTCTTGGTGGACGCGTAGGATTTGCTCCATTCCCTTGTGTTGTGCGAGTTAAATTTAAATGCCTCATCTATATTGCCCCATCTCACATAAAGCAACCTGTCTACACGAGAATATGTTTTATGAATCCGCCTTTGCAGAGTAGCAAAGGAATAACATTCTTTTAATAAAAGCGTGATTCCATTTCCTACGATGATTGCAGACAACAGAACAACGAATAATCCTAAGTCTTCCCCCGGTTGTCACCCTCTGGCGCCCCTTAATACTTCGCGACTCTAATTTATCTGGCATGTTAACGCCATTATCTTTCACTTAATAGTTTTGAACGGATCTTTTACTCGATAGACGCATGGGGGTGGTAACCGAGGTGACGCAATGAAATGAAAAAATGCTCAATTCATTGCCAATGTCTTAATTGGAATATTGGAATATTGGGATATCGAAACGTAGTATAGGGAACTGTCCTAGTTTTTAATTTACATTTCATCATTTATAGGAAAGAGTTTGCATATGGTCGCTAAATAAAAACTGACGGCGAATGCTCAGGTATAGTTGATCACGTGAGGAATGTTCGCATTCACTCATTGGTAATAGCGTAGCTGTTAGGGAAAATGAGCACGATGCTGAATCTAATTTGTGTCCAGTAATTGTTTACTTGGGCGCACTCACGGTGCATGCAATTTATGGAGTAGCTGTTCATGTTTCCCTTATGCAAATTACCATTAAAATTGCCCCTAGTACTGAGTTCATTCCTTTTGTCTAAATCGATTAAGGTGTGGATGGCCTAATAAGGCGATAGACTTGAATGGTGTGCACCAAACGCATCTAGCCTAGCGACTCGCGTGCCAAAATAGGCACAGCAAAGTTTAGGCCATGGCCTAGTCAACAATATTGAGGCGATCAGTAACAAGTGAGGTCTAAACCATTGTTTTACACTTTGATGAGATGGTAGCACAATGGGTTTATTTTTAAGTTTGTTTTGTGACTAAGTGCCGTCACTTGAGAATTTAAGTAGTTCTGGTAGTGCCACAAAGTAAATTTACTTAAATCCTAGTTGTGCTAGCTACCGGTATCAATAGCAGAGGTATTTAAGGTCGCCCATTTAGTTAAAACCATATTTTACCATGCAGCAGTGCTTTGTTGATTGGAACAATAACACAGATGTTGTAAGGAACCCGACCTAGCGAACGTCAATGCACAAACCACTTTCAGTATCACACAAGCTGCGCACGTGAGCCACCACCATCTTTACGCCATTCATCCAGACGTCAGGCGCACTAATTTCAGTTCCAAGGGTTTTATGTATTGACTACCTCTGAAATATGTGCTGCTGAGTTACAACCAGAGGGCACAATGGAAAGTGTCCACTGGCAGCAGCAAAGCCGTGCCACGGTCGGCATGATCTTTTGCAACCGTCTGCCTAGCACAATGCATGAACTGCCACATGCCTTCGTCTCCAGGAAAAACAAACGCAAAATGGCGTTCAGCTTGCATAGGCGAGTCTTCTGGGTTGTATTATATCAACGCTTATTAATTCCAAGTGGTATTGATTTGTGAAAGACAGACAATGCACAAAAGATCGGGTCAGCTAATCACGTGTGTGTTTATTAAAATAAGTTTTGCATTTATAACTCGAACGCACTTTGCAATGATTGGCTTTAGAAGAAGAGGTCAGGGCACATTCAGGCTTGGTTCAAGTGTTCGAATGACTAGTGCGCTCCGCCTAAAATTTTAAGTCAGGACTTAGTAAATATTCGATTAGGGCACGCAAATCAATCCACTATAAATGCAATACAGTGGATAAAATGATGCGAAAAGAAACAAAATGATGGGACACAAAAATGAAAAGACCATGCTATTCGCTAGAGATTGACTATTTTCCTCCAGATTTATGTACACAAATAAGAATTATTTGAATCAATATAGAAAGCATTCCACGTTTAGGGCTAGTATGTTCCTCATGTCCATTGTCCCATGGCAAATTATGCCCGTCATCGGTGTCTCCCGAATTCGCCCACACATTCGCAAAATGCACCCTACGCACACTGACCGATGAAAATGGGAAAATCACCAAAACTACGATAATAGATGCTGCAGTGAAAATCTCATGTTTTACTCAAATGCAATTAGTGAGTTCGTTCTTAGGAATAAAATGAGGTTTTAACTTTGTTACAAAAGCTTGCTTACAACTTCCAGTCAGGCACGATCGGGATGATGTTGTGAAAAAAATTCACTGAGGCATGCAAGATACTGGGAGCAACAGCAGAATTCGTGAATATTCTGAAGCTAACAGCAGTATTGAAATGTCAACTATCCTCCTGCTCAAAATTGTACCAAAGGATATGAGGTCACGTTCACTTGATAAGGCATTAGGATACCTAGCTGAACACAACCTGATGTCACCATCCGCTGGGTAATGTGAATTACCTATGGCGTCTTTGTCGTTACTTCGAAATTCCTAGCAACAGCTAGAGTCCCACCCTGTGGCTTCACAATCTCTACACATGCAATTCTTACCAAAAGGTGTAGTTCAAAGAGTTAAAAGTCATCCACACCATTAGCTAGCCAGCACTGGCTGCTAAGTTTATGGTTTTACTTAGTCTAGTAACTTTTCGACATCATGTCTACCTCTCATGCCTAATCACATACTTTTCCCTTAGTCACAACTTACTTTATTTGCCAAACAGCTATGCCCCTATCACCTACACCTCTCAATCCAAAACCAATCCCCTGAGCTAACAAAAGTCACTGCATAGATGGGTTTCTTGGTTTGATGAAGGCTAGGCTTTTTAATGCAAACGTATTTTAGCGGAAATTTTGTTTTCGGTCTTATGAAATAGCTCATAACTATGTGAGCATATGCTATCACCACGAAGGGATGGAAACAGAAGAAAATGTCGTGATTGGCAAGTGCGTCTGAAAAACCAGAATTCAGCATCTGCGGTCGCGTACAAATAAGTGTCCGCTAAGTCAAAAGCATTGTTTGCACGTGGGTGCTGTTGGCAACACATTAGCGGCAATAAAGGTGCTGAAAACTCTTTCCGCAAGCTGACACCTGGGATACAGTATTAGGTGTCTTACACAAAAGAGCATGGATGCTGGCAAACTCAAGGGAATTTGGATGCTAGCGTCATGGCTTAGATCATAAGTTTGCACAAATGCCTTCTCCTATTTTTGGCATACAAAACTTATTCACAATGAACTGTCCAGTTGCCTGGATCCCTCCATCACCCATGACTTAGCAATCTAATCTACCTCCATTGAACATCTTCAACCTGCTTAAATACCATTGCGGCATCCGAAATGGGATGAGCAATCACTGAGGGTGCTGTAGGTAAGTTACGAAACTATAAGTGCCATTTGTTCATGGCTTGAATGCTGCCACCATTCTGACGCCAAGAGAGATAAGTGGCTTTGCAGGTGATCTCCGAATCCATATGTCTATCGATAATATACCAAACTGAGTCCATCAGGAAATCCCCTGACTCTAACAGAACCTAAAGTGATCTTACGCAGCTCAAAGCATATTCTCCTTTGCAGTTTCTTAAGTAACGAGAATGGAAAGACATGCCCTCTTCACGGGTTTCTCAGTGTTCAAACGCCACTCTGTGGACAATACCACCGCTGTGGATGCTGCGGTGGTTCTTCTTTCCATTTACGTTTTAAAGGCTTAGCGGCTTTCTGCAGTAGGCATTGCTACAGCAGCAGAAAACAGTAATTTCCACTGTTTATTAGTCTGTCAACAAAAAGCTTACTTCACTTTGTAGGATGTGTCTGAGCTATGGCTATCTTCAACTCATTTTAGACTGTTCTCTGGGCAGAATTCCAAGCGAATTGCAAACCTATTTTAGAACCTTGCCTCATTATCTTTGACTCGGTTTGTCTTCTGTTTTCCCGGAAAACGATCAAAGTTTAGCGATGGATTGTTGGCAGAGTAGGTTTGTTTTACTGTTCAACCCAACACGAGTGGGTTCGACTCAAACGAAGTGTACTTTGGACAACACGAAAACAGTGATCGTAAAAACCAATGAGTTTAACTTTGCTAGAATGTTTATTGAATGCTTACCAAAGTAAGCAAATCGACATTCACATTCACAGAACCGAATTAGGGCATGGAAGTGTGGTTGACTGAGCTGTCTTAGAGACGATGTTGATGCCTTCTCAACATCTAGGGTTATTTCGTGGCGAAATTCGCTCAGCTGGAACTTAACACGAGCTACGCTGACTACACGTCACGTATGCGAACTTCAGACGTAAAATCTAGCTCTAGGCACCTAAGCTTTGATTTCATTTTCATCAGCTAGTACTAGTGCATGATATGGTTATGGTCATTTGCACAAACAACGGAAAAATGCAGCTGCTTACGACGTATCCTTAGGTTGTTCCGGTTAGACAGATACCGGTTCTCATTTTTCGACCCTTGTAAGGACTTCACACTTGTCGACCCCGTCTGCTGTCCAGCAGACGTAGTGGGTCACTGAAATCCACTAGCGCTCACCACGGAGAATTTGTGAATTAGCATTAGTAGCACCACTGCATGACCAAGACCAAGGTAGGTAGAAAATAATGAATTACCTTAGAATGACCCATGACCGATACCAAAGCATTGCCAAATAACCAGTGCGTTATGCTACCATTTAATCTCCTCAGCTCTAGAACTCAACTCCACCTAGTGAAGTGGACAAGCTCTAAGTTCATCGCGTTCAACAGACAGGCTCCTACGTGTCACCGTATGCCACCGGAGACACTTGCATACAAACAGAAATAACTTTCGAGTCGTCTAATAACTAACACTAGGTAGGACTGAAAGCACAAGAGTGATTAAAATTGTAAGGATTAACAATAATAACCATTGGGTATAATTCATAGCCAAACAAGAACAGCATCTGAACCAATAATAATGACAGTAGGCTGCAAAACGCATATGCATTCGTTTTCCTCACACCGCTCATTCTCCTTGAGAACCTGTAATAGTAAAAATACCGTTGCTTAGCCACAGCACGAAGCGTATGAAGAATCTGTTGGGACACCAATTGAAACTGACAATATCAACTCGTCCAAGTTACCTGCTCTTCCTCCTGAGAAATTGAGTCCTACCTAACATTGAACGTCTTGCGAATCTTTCCCGGTGTCTTGCCTTTGATCATGTTGGCGACAGATTTACAACACGTATCAAGAAGGCCTTCTACATCGAGATATTTGGCTGCTAGAAAGAATTCAACCAGAGTCCCTTGATCAACTTGGAGAAACTTTTGACCCCAGCCGGATAAGTCATCCGTTCAAATTTTCCCATTTCCATCCCGGTCCTGCTGAGGAGCATCGTCTTTGTGATGTGTACACCACTGCAGAACCTTCCTCAAAATATCAGCATTCACGTATGGCAAAGAGATCGGTTCGTCATCCTCTGCAGCCTTTGGCCCAACATCTACCAACGAAATCAACAGAGACAATAAAAACAAAGCCTGAATACTCACTTGCAAAGCAAGTAAGAAGGGTGGTCAAGAATGAGGACGGGGAACACGCATCTCTGAGCGTAAACGGCAAATATTGCAGACAAAACGATGTATCATCCAAGATGTCTCCAATCAGCACGGATTGTCTGAAATCTCTGGATCTACATCAGAGGTAACTTTGTCGGCCGTCACTAACTTAACGGGCATCCTCAGAGAACATGCGACAAATGCGGGTTCGACGACAACTCTGTAAAACGCAATATGGCTATTAAAAGAATGCAACGATCCCTTTTTAAGTGTTTAGCTAAGCATTAAAACAAGGAGAACCTGATTTGTACTAACATCGTAAATGAGAAACTACTAACAAAACAAGTAAGGTCATAGAAGCAGACAAGTCTTTTATTGTAGTCAACAAATCCTTTTAAATAATGTGCTTGCTGGTAACGCACATTCGAAGTCGTGGTAGCGAATCGATCATTAATGTGTAAAAAATATACATTGTGGACGTATTTGCATTTAAAATGGTTTTAAAATTTAGAAAGTTTAGGAAATTTAAATGCTGCTGAAACATTTTTGAAGTAAAATTGTGGTGGACTATCACTCGCTAGAAAGCGATGTCACTTCAAAACATGTGCGACGACTTGGTTGCGCAAAACTTTTCAGTTTGGTTGCGTAGACACTAAAATTAGTTATTGCTGTACTTCTGCTCGACAACACGTCCTACCGCACAGACGTTTGACATATTTTGGTCACGCCAGAGTGATTCTTTATGAGCATTGGCAAGGATGAATAGCTGTTGGTGACGGTCAGGGCATTAAGATAGTTGTGCAAAGTTTAGCCTACTCGGTACCATCGTTCAACCACCTTATGAGTCAAGCGGTTCTTGCCACTTAAACTATTGACTATCCCCATTGGAGAGGATCGTTTCTTCTAATTCTGCTGAACTCCTACTAGCAGGCGTTTTGTGCTGATCTACATTGGCTGCTATCCAACGCTGAAGTTGAACTCTACGCATCTCCGCGTTCCACCCCTCCTATTGATAATCCTTCAATGCGGTCCGATATTCTCACTTACTTATGCACCAAGACATTCAACAGCTTCAAACTGGCAGTAATCAGAGAATGAGAATTGCAAACAAATAGCATTAGAAATATGGTAAACATCAGTTAAATGATGTGTAATCGGCACAGGATAATCGGTGGCTGCTGGTGCTGGCCTGCAAGCGCCACCAAAGCACAATCGCACACCTGCTCACAAAAACGGTCGGACTGAGAATTCAATTACCAAATTTAAACCCAAGCCGCATTTAGCTTAAGAGAAACTCCCGTGTCAGGCTAGAAGTAAAACAAAGTTGGACTGCTGACGTGATCGAAAACGGGGCCAATGTTCCCGTCGATGCAAAAGAAATCTACCTCAAATATGGTTTTGAAAAGGCATAAAGTTGTGCACAAGTGGTTATCATATTTGCTTTCATGTGATCCCGGAACATGTTTCGCGTTCAATGGCATTGCCGCCAATAGCAATGCCATGAAGGGCAAAACAAGAATAAAGTATCTTTACATACGGACTAGAACTAAACCAAAAGCTGGGGCACTGCGCACAAAGCAGATGAAAAGAGCGATGTGGATCAGCATTACCAGAAGAAGCCGACCTACCCGTGGAAGCGTAAGCCACCTCAGGTCCTGGGAAATAGAACTGTGCAGGGAAATTGTTTGAGGAATTGCATCATAGTGGACAAATATGTTCTAATGGCATGAACACAAGTGTTAGGATAGCGAAAATGACTGCAAACAAGTGCATTAACTTGCCCGATACGATTGTGACCACACCAAATAATAAAAAAGGTACCAGTTCAGATTTAAGGAAAACTCTGAATTCACACATCATTCAACATTTGTGTTAGATACTTTAATTACAATGTATGAAGAAGGCCCTCCTTGGGATAAAGCGCAGCATTTGGTACCAGCTAAAATGCATTAAGTAGAATGCCCTTTTTAATTGAAATGACCTGTCACTAATGGGAAGTTGTCGTAGCATACAAACAGATTTTAGCCGAGGCCTTTATAGTTCCATAAATTAATCGCTCAAATGCTGATGCTAGTCACTGCAAAGGCAAGTGGACTTGATACTCGCCATGCAATAAAGGCAGATCGGAGAATATAGGCAGAACAAAGTCAAATAAAAGCCTGTGCAATGGCTGACGAGAGTAGGTTTGATGTGTTCCACTCAACATCGAGCAATTTAAACGAAATTGCACAGGTTTTGCTTGGAGATGTCAATAGCGGTTCATTCTGAGGTACATGTCCTGGTTCTAAAGAAATTGGCGGAATGCATGCAACTCGGCAAATGCGACATTGAAGGCCTTGATATTCGAGCACCAGGACTTTTCGAATTACACTGGCCACATTTGCAAAGCTGATAGCGCAATGCAGATAAAGACGGTACTGCTTTATCAACTTGCCAGCATATGGACAACGATGCTACGATTGGATTGCAAACGACGTGGCAACTGTTCCCCTCATTTTTCATACTTACCTACTCTACGTGCTGCTGTCGGTTTCAAAAGAAAAGTAGAGTATGATGCAGTAGCTCTCAAGTAAAAATGGGTAAGTTTGCGGCCCAGATTATAAATTACACATCCTGCGTTTAGATTGCGACACTGCGTATTAACCAGAAAGAAATGAGCTCTTGGCACTGGGTGTAGGCATGCAGGGAATACGTGTGCAGGAAGACGAATTGGTGTTTGCTGGGTTAATAGGTTCAGCTGGCATGCATTAGAACAAGTTTACTCTAACATGGGGAGCAAATGCGATTAACTTCACAATGCTAATCTGGGCATCGGGCTCATTATACATCTGCATGTCGAAGAGAGATGGAGCCATCAGTGGCACTGAATACCATCTGATCAGGAGAACATCCGGACTGTATCGCAGCTTAATAAAAGCCGGTGGAAGTACGAATAATAACAATAATAATAAAATGTTAGACTGAGGGTAGGAATGTCGATGAGTCAAGTAACGTGGCCATTGAGCATCCACACCCCTGAAGATTGCAGCTCATGGTTTGGTAGCACGAGAAGTTTCTCACATCGTAAATTCGACCGGGTGACAGAGCTTTCTTAAATGTTTTATTCTAGGGCCAAATCATCCAGCTGGACACAAAAACAAGGAGCAACATCTCGTTCTGTAGCCATGAACATAGGTCCAAAGCCTAACGCTTGCTTCAAAAAAGAAAGACTTCAAAACCGTCAGTGAGAGAGATTAGCCAAGTGGTGGAGGAGATGCCACTTGGTCAAGTAGTGGCACATTCGGCGGTTAAGATACCTCAGTGTATCTGATCGGCACTTACGTTGTCCTTTGATTCCGCCTTATACCATGAGAGGCACCTTAATGCACATCGTGAGATGTCATACCGGATGAGTAAAGGCTTAATTTTCTAAGCCGTCAGCCTGACATATGCAAAACGTGGGTATCCGAACTGTGCATACCGAAAGAGCTGCCTTACAATAACTGAAAAGTGATTCCTATTCAACTTTGGACAGCTATATGACAAGACATGGAGCTGGGTTTGTTTCCTTTATCTGCGCTTTTTGATTTTGAAACACAGCGTGAGGAAGGGAGTTTTAGCATCCGTCAGATCATCATTGATGTCGCGCTCACTTGGTAGCAGTGCAGACCCTAGTGTATGTGGAGATGCGTGTGATGAACAAGGCGATCTGTTGATGAGGTAGTCATCATCCCTCGAAATATGTTTTAAGTGCTCGTTGTGTCGTTACCGTTTGACTCTCATGCGATAAGTTCAGATGCTCGAGTGCAAGGTCAAAATGCTGTGCTTTGGAAAGGCAGGAATCGGACACTGCATGGGCCACATAGGAGGTGGTCACGCTGCCCGTTGAGCGGGTCACTTGTTGACCCAAATTGAATCATCAATCAGATTTACGGTCGAAATACTGACAAACACTTTGAGCGCAAAAGACCAGAAATATTGGCTAGAGCATGGCAACTGCGTCGCTGCACAACCATCAACTTATAAGCGCATGATTCGAGAAGCAGCAAATCATTTTAAGTGCTGGATTCCTAGTGCATAGGTCTATTTTTCACAAAGCAATGAATTTGTGCAAGTTGGCTTCCTTCAGTGCAACGTTGAATGCGTTGGCATGAGGTGAGACAAGTTTAGCAACGCAGAGTTCTTTGCGGCGCGACGGATTACATGTCGATTGATAGTCTATTTGTGACTAAGAACGAACTGCTAATACTTGGGTCTTGGGTGAATAGATCGTATTGTCTTTGTCTGTGAGTGAAAACAATCGTAGCTCAGTTATAACTATAAGGTTTCCTTGGTTTCTTTGATGCAGCAACTGGCTGTTACTCACTACGAAATTGTGAGGCCGTTCTCACACCTCTCTTTCAAAGAAATAATTGAGTTGGATGTACACGCAGCACCAGTTCCTTTTGTTAAAGGGGAGTTAGTAAAACTCGTTGCCACTTTAAATTGCACCTTGCACAACCAGTTTTACTAGATGTCCCAACTTCACAAGCAGCGGTGATTGTGCATTTATCGCATTTTCATGTGATTGGTCAATTCTGGACACATAAGTTCCAAAGGAGGAATATTAAGAAAACTTTGTTGACGAAGAATGGCACGCAAGCCTCGTTCATCAATAGAGTAGATGTGAGTGTCCAAGTGCGCTACTGCTGTCCCGAGCACAACCGCAGTGGAGAGTGAATCAAGTTGACGCAACTCTGCCACTGGCGTAGACAGCAAATCCTAGATTGTCATTTTACACTGAATAAAACTTATGAGGGGAAGCGCATATACAAGTGTTGGCAAGAAATATAGGGGTCTATGATCACAACGTTGACAAGTGTAGGAAGGAGGTGCGCAACTCAGGGGTCTCAGCACTTTCTCCTCGCCATTCATGATGTCGTTAGAAGATAATTCTGCGTGAATGGCATGAGTTGAATTGTGCATTATCGAGCTGACATAAGGAGACGTGTAGAACACGTCAACCGATAGCTTACCACTGTTCGTGTAGGTAAACGCAGATCCTGTGCGAGAAAATTATGTCAAGTACTTTTCTTCACTCAACAGACTTTGATGAACACATTTATGTGAAACTGGATAAATTCGAATCAGCTTATCAACTCAGTAAGTGGCGTTGATACTGATTGGCGGAAAAAGTGGTGAACAAAATGAGCGGCTACATTTTGTGGAATCAAAGCTGACTCCAACGAGCCAAACACTCAGCTCCCCTGCTACTAATGCTCTGTCACCTCACCAACTGAATCAAAGAAAATACCAATGTGTTTGCCCTTTCTAATTGGTCTACTTGGTCGAGAACTGCAAAGTGCAGTGGAATATGCGCCTGTCCGAGAATGTTGTCAGAACTGGCAGCAAAAATGGAAAAGAAATGGTGAAATCAGTCTATTTGGAGATAATGGCACCAAAGCTACATTTGAGAGAACTCCCATGTTGTGAGGTAACTCAAAGGTTGTTGCTGCAATGTGACTAAAACTATTCGTTTCATGCCACTTTTTAGCGAAAATATGCAAGATGATTCTCTGTAGAAGTAATTCTGACATTGACTCCAAGCGTGGCCAATGCAGTGTAGATTGAAAAGGCTAAGATACTTGGGTGGATTAAGCTGAATGCGACTACGGACACGCTCCCCTACTTCTAAAATACTTTGTTTGCAACCTTACTGAAAATTCAATTGCCACATTGCACTCCCCGTACTCTGAAACGAAAAGACAGAAATGTGTTTTGAATCGTTGACACTACGACGATTTAATGCAAAATTAATGGAAGTGCGAAGGACATCCTAGGAAATGAAGTGCGATGGTCAAGAAAATAAAGTCGGTGAAACAAATCATTTGAGAATGAAAGAGGTCCATTTTACGAAGATTACATCGGGAAAACGGCCCATGTCACTCCAAATTACGGCTGCATTCCGCCACTTTTGGAGATATCCCTAAAGTCACAATTACGTCATTAAATACACGTCAACACATTTACAGCCGCCTGCTCTGCACTAATTCTCCAATTTCGCACACATTGATGTGGACTCTGAGATTTCCCACCATGTTTTCATACAAGCAGCAAGAGAAGATGAGATCTGCAGTGAAATCGCACAAAATTGTGCGGAATTCAATCCACCTGCTCACCACTTAGAGGATGGTCGATGCCTATTGCCAGCTCCGAAGTGTGCGTTGACCACATAAAGCTGCCCCACTAGACTTCCGATCGAGGAGTGAATACTCCATGGAAAATCCACAAATTTGATACCTTGTCCTTCCCAGAATCAAATGCATGAATTAGGGATGAGCACGGAGCGGCAGTAAAACCGACCATCAACGTTGAACGAGAGTACGACACCAGTGAAGATGTGGGCGAAGTAGTGCTATTGCCTTTGATCAAGATACAATGGCTGAGGGGGATTTCCCGTCAAACTGGAAAAGCACAGAATTGTTTCCAAGACTTAAGTGCCTCGCGCTTGCCGCAAACGTAGATTTGATTGATGATGATGTTCACACCCCTTCAATAGCAGAGCTTTATTGAGCTCCTTCTGAGCATAACCTGTTGATGACATGATTCTGCATACATTAGCTCAACAGCATTTAAAGGCTCAATGGCAAAATCGACTTTATTTAACCAGAACTTAGCTTGAATTAAAGGCTTAAAATAGAGTTATAGCTTAAAAGAGGTGCACAAATTAAGGGTGGAATAATTTACCTCTTCCATGCTGTCTGCTTCTTTAGTAGCAAAGTCAGGTTGGGAAAGTGACATTATCAGGGAGCGGTATCATCATGAATGGTGCCATTCGATTCTCGTCAGGTTTGTGGGCTCTCAGCAATTCCGCATGGCGTTAACAAGCCTCCTACAATTCATTGCTTGCAAAATAGCTTAATGTGGCAGTGTTGGCGTTACTTTGATGACACAACATTCAAGTAGAAACAATCATGGCTGCCATCGCCTCAGAAGCCGCCAGTCTCATTTGCATCCCCATTTCAAGTAGGTACCATTTTAGCTCTTCTTCAAACACTGCTTCAAATTTTGGCCATGGTGGGGGAGTAATGCAATTACCTACGCAATAGGAGTTGCCTTTAACCACTTCTTGTAAGGACCACCAAAATCTCATGCCTAAACAATAATTAATTCGCGCTCGTCCGCTCCATGCCTCCACGAAATTCAGATGCAAGCGGACTTGATCGCACAGCATCACTGCCAGCTTTAAAACTATGCCTTTGTACTGATCAGTCCGAGAGACGAGATGGTCGTGTAGTTGAAAATGAGGACTCCCTTGAATTCAGCTGCAGCTGCAGATGACACGCTTTATTGTCCACAACCAGGTGTTATGCTACTATCAAGCATTCTTCACATTCGATTTCGTTTCCGCATCTGCACATTTTTACCACAAAATGCACCCAACTTCTACCACTTCTGAATTTTACGAACGAAGCTTTAACTATGGTCTATAATTTGCTGCATTTCTTTTAGCATGTTAACTAGAATAAAGTAAATAATCCTTTAGCGACTGGGAATAGCCGTGCAGGTATCTCCTCTATGCAGGCCACCATATTCCTCATTGTAGAAGCATTCAGTCATGCAACAATGCGAAATGCAAGAAAGAACTAAGTCCATTTGGTAAATGCTTGTAAGTACTGCACTTACCATGTTTGTTCCAAGATTATGGCTGCCTGCGTGGCCGTGTTCATTGGTATCTTAAGGGTTTGACTTATTCTTCTTTAGAGGTCAAAGGTCGTTTATTCTCCTTGAGGCGCGAAATGACCAGGCTCATAACCCGAATGCGGTTAGCCTCAGGATGCATCAGTGTCCTACACTATTATTGCATTGTAAGTGCTTTATGGTACGCGCTTCGACAATCAAAAACTGATATTACTTTGCCCCAACTAACAACGAAATACAAGTTGCACAATCATACATTACATAACCTCCCGCACAATTGGAATATAGCTGGTCATGCTTGAGCAACTTCACTGTGATATCTAAATTCAGACCTTTGCAGCTGTTGTTCACACAGAGCGCATCACATCGTCATGTGAGAGATACTGAAGGGTTTCCCACGCTCAGTTGTGACTACACACACCGCGCTTCATCAATCATGAGCAGGTACGCACATTTCCATCGCCTCTTAGCGGTTTGGTTTTAATTCTATCTTACCCTGTGTGTTATCGCGATGTTACCTAATCCTGCAGAGTTATTCATTTGATAATCTACGCTTCTGTGTGAGGCTTCCCCTTACTAAATGCAACACAATACGTAGCATATTAAAATGAATGAATGCACAATCGTGCAGCTAGACCCTTTGCATTAAACATTTTAAAATTTCAACACTTAAATTGAGATAGCGCGATCGAAAAGTGGAAATGCATTCCTGGGTCATTACGACTTAGCACTACGGGTGACAGCTCAACGAATTGCAGTTCCATTGATTGAGAGAACGCTCCAAACCTTAGTTCTTGGATGTGAGCATGAACTTGACATGCGCTGTGAATGTTGGGCTTAAATAATTTTTAAGCGATTTAGATATAGGTTGCCCGTGTCACATTAAATTATGCCTGACCACTTCTACCCTATTGCATAGAATTTTGCAGAAGAAAGGTTAGCAGTCCAAGTTACCTAACCGTGCTTGTCAAAGGGTGATTTATTCATTTTGAATGATTCTCAGTTCGCATATGTTTAATAATTGTGTTTTGATGTAAATATGATTGTTTTCTGGCAACTTTACTTGCTTGAATACCATCGCGGGATCCAAAATGGAATGAGAATCGCTAAGGGCCCCACTCGGTAAGTCGCGAAATATTAAGTGCTGTTTGTTCGTGGCTTAAAAATACAGCCACCGTTCTGGTTCCAAGAGAGGCAAGTGGCTTTGCAGGTGATCTCTGAATCCAAACACCTATCGATAACATACCGACTTGAGCTCAGCAGAAAATCCCCTGACTTTAACAAAACCTAAAATGATACCACGCAGCTCAAAGCATATTGTCCTTCTTAGTTACTCAAGCGACAAGAATGGGTGGGCATGCCTTCTTCACGGGCTTTTTCTGCATTTGCACGCCACACTGTGGACAATACCGCCACTTTGGTTGCTGTAATGAATCTTCGTTCAA
>MIEF01004819.1:0-48996 GCA_001870725.1 Taenia solium | reverse complement strand
AAGTGAGATGGATGTGGCATTGAGGTGGGCATGAAATCTCGTGGTTTCATCGTTTGTACTGGCCGTGTGCATTCGCGTCACACACACTCTACTGCAGCGCGGACATAGGCTGGGGGGCTTTTGTGGAACTCAACTAATGCTTTGTAGGAGGCTTTGGAAAGACCTCATTCAAATTAATTTTGTGCTTAGAATATGTGTGCACTTAAATGGAACCAAGTTGAACTCTTCTGCCTTTTCCTTCCCGTTTCTCTGACAACTAACCTGCGTTTTGGTGAATAAATCCAAGTCCTCCTCTGCTGAAGTCGCCGTGAGGTTGGCTCGTAGAGATTCCCCCCGTAACGGGAAATTCGGTCTATTGGGGAAGACCTCATTGTTTGCTAGAAACCAAGCAAAATAGATTTTGTTATACAAATTTCATTCCAACTTGGAGATCCTTTCTTCACTCCTGATCCGAAGACCGGACTTTGGTGAGAGGCTTTTTGGGAGTGGGAAATGTTTGCAAGGCTTATAAATGAGCAACGTCTCCTACAACACTTCTGTTCAAAAGTGTTACTTAATTGCTCTGTCTGTGTAGTTGTATAAGACAAACTATGGGGCTGTGTCTTGTCCATCACCAGTAGCCAATACGAATGTTATGGATCTCGGGATAGGCCGTTGATCTAGGTGGCATGCATGGAACAGTGGATGCTGTCCAAGTCTGCCTGAACGGAAGAATTTAAGCTTAGTAAGCTCAAGGATGGGGTATTCTCCTAATCAGCTAGAGGACCGTACAACTCTCATTGACTGCCGTCTCCCATTGGCATTCCAAATCCACCCCGGTCATCATTTTATAGACGACCGAAGCGCAGCACTCACGATCTTCACCAACAAGCCAAAGAGGAACCTGGGTTGTTAGGCGCTTTGACAAATTTTCGCATTTAAATGCCACGATCAAACGTGGATGCTAAAAGTAGTTGGACTGATGGTGGGGCTCAGCAGTCTGTCCCGGTGGAGTTTAACTCAAATGACAAAAGAATTCTCCTCCACGGTTGAAAATTTATAAATTGATGCATTAACTCTCCGTCATTGAGAAGCTGTTTTACTGAGCAGTAAGTCCTCTCTAATAAAAGGGTGGCTGAATCACAAACACCATCCAGATGCCGTTCAAGTTGTAATGGTTTGTATTGGCACTAAAGAAGACATCAACTCAGGTATGTACTATGATTGAACACTGTTACTCAGAAGGGGAACAGGCTTCGTGTCTGTCATTGACGCATACAGTTATGTTGATGCTCAGTCCATCAACATTATCACAAACCAGGCCTTTTCTCTAATGCAAAAGAATGGCAAAGTATTCCGGATTTGATTTTCATCCACAAGTTGTGCGGAGCTATTCGGAAGGTGAACTTTGTTGGGTGGACCACATAATGGGCACCTTTTATGCAATCTACCATCCACAAAGTGCCACGTGTGGCACGATGCATAATTTTTTCCACCAAATAGCAATGTTGGTTGGCTGATTGCTTTCACTTCTTTATTTTAAAGCGAAAAATTGATGATAATGATTTTCAATGAACAGTTTGTTAGGCATTCATATTCCACCCGCATTTTATAATCTTTTCATGTAAGCTGTGAGACATAGGTCATTGTATTGGTGGGATACCATGTGCTACAAAGTAGTGAAGTAAGCTTTCACGGTGTTTTGTGACAAAAATAGTCCTTATGAGGGACTGCCTAAAACGTTCCGCTAATTAAAATAAACAATTTAGGAATTCACGTCATCGAAGTCATTTTGCCACGAAAGGCAGGTTAATTACACGTCCCATGTTTGCCCAACAATCCGCAGTCAACTACACGTAGCCTTACCTGCACCCATTTCTGTTCCACTTGGGTCTTCTCCTCTATTTCGTCTGTGGTTGTACGACTGACAGAGGCTAAGGCCACGAAATAGCAACAATCACTTCGGGCTTGAAATAGTGACCACAAGGTGGTGAAGCAGGGAGAAGAGGGGATGAGGCACTACCTCTCTTCCTCCTCCTCTCCCCTCCCCTTTCCCTTCCGCTCATTCCCCAACTCGAGCTATTCGGACGTCTCTCCTTCCTCTTCACCTCTCACATCCTAAACTGAGGTTTGGTGTTCTCTCACAGCCAAGTCTAATGGTAAAGTGCATGAGATCATGCGCCGCCTCCCATGGCTTACCCGCTTGATGCATCAACACTACTGGCAATTCTTGAAATAGTGGAACAAGGCTAATGTGTCAACTCGTCTTTCAAGGGTATCACAAATCTCAGTAACTTATCACCAGAAATTGGTCTGGACGCCGGAAGAAGAGTAGAATTAATCGCGTTCACAGAATTCAACCATTATCTCCTGATATGAGGGTGGTTTTCGGTTAGGAAGCGGTAGAAAGGTCCGTAAAGTATGCCTTGTCGAGAGACGGAGGCACGTCCACCAATGCCTTGTAATGAATTCCGTATGTAATTGAAAATTTATAGGGAAGAAGAAACAGTTAAAAGGTTTTGGATTCCAAAGCTTAGGTAGACGAGTTATGAAATAGCAAATTTTTAATTTTTGCCTTAACCTCATTATGCTGCTTTCATCGGTTTCAGCAGCAACAACCGAAACCTATTTGAAAATAAAACAAACTTCCATTCATTTATTTTGGTTCAACTCGCTTAAAAGCATCGAAACAAAGCAAAGAAAATCTAGAAAATTGTCACATTTATAGGAAAGTAGTTTGTTTTATATTCATCGCCCGAAATAACCTGCTATTGACACCACTGAAGGAAAAATAGGCTTTATGCCCTGTTATTTACTTATGTTCACCTCCTTTTTTTCTCTTCTTTGCCATCACAACTTTTTCTGTCCTGTCTTCAAACAAATTTGCCCTTATCAACTCCTTTTAAGTGAAAATCTGGGGAAGGAGTAGTTATTTTTTGTGGCTGTAAACGTGTCACACAATAATTCCTGCCGGACAATTCAGACATCCATCCAGGTCACCTGTAAGGACTTCAACGGCGACTGCCATCAGGAATGCTATTGGTGCATTGTGGAGAGGCGTGTATTCGTGGGCTGTCGATGTGTGTACGCTCTCCATATGAGGAGTAAGCTACCCCTTGTCCCTCCTGTAAGTGGATTGATAACTAGAGGAGGGTCAAACCTCCCAGTTCGTTACTGCTACAACCACGAAGAAAGGCAACTTTTCACGAATGCTGTTAATTGATGCTGCCGCGATTGTCTAATCTACTCATAGTGATTTGGTATGCGTCGAACTTTGATTAAAGCGACGTGTTCTTCAGGTGATTGTCAGGGCAAGGTTTCAACGTTGACGCTTAGACGCTTATTTACCGCTTAAGGTTGTGACATGGCGTCCCACTATCATGCGCCATTTCTGTAGGCTTGATTGTGGAGACAGTTCCACATTCCCCAGCAGTCTTCGTTTCCATGATCACATATCCTCCAAACCCAAAGTGACTATCATTATTTAGCGGCATCAATATCGGTTAATCACACGATCACAGGCGAAACAGAGTAGGAGGTGGAACTGGGAAGAGGCTAGGTCTACGTTGGAGTCGTTTTTTTCCAAAGGCAAAGTATCAGCTAAACTTAGAACCTATGGAAATTGTGCCTCCCGTTGGGAAAAGCACTTGGTGTCGCGAAATGCCTTACTGCCTAGTTCAGTGACTGGAATGTTATAAGCAGTCCTTTTCAACTTTCTCTTGTCATTTGCATTTATTCGCAATAAAATTTTCCTATAAATGTGGAAACCCTACCGACAATACATCCGCTCTGGTATCACTCTGGAAGTAGTTTGCAGAGCTGTAAGTCTGTCCTATTAAAGAGGACGTATAAATTAATAAATCCATTTGAATTCCACTTAGATTTCAAATGTTTATTTTGGAATCGTAACTAACTTCCAAACAATGTATGTACTATGGCGGAGTAGAGCAAATAATGGGACGAATTGCGTGCGGGCTCCGGAACCAAGGTTGTTGTGGCCTATGCCTCAAATTCAAGGAAAAGTTAGAATAGCCTCAAGATGTCACGAGCGATGTGTTTTACTCTTTTTCGACAGATATTGTCACCAATGACATTTTGCCCACTTAAAAGATGGTTTGGTGACGAATCGATTTGGTGGTAATCACTTAGGAAGTCGAAAACATGAATCCCATCGATTTGGGATCAAATCAATATAAAGTAAGTACGCAAGAAAATGTATGTATAACCTACATATCGGGATCTAGCGAACCATTTGCATAATTTTAAACATTTGAACGTCTACTAATTTGCCTTGCGTGTGATACAAATACATAACACCAAACCAACGGTCGGGGGGATGTTTAGCGATTAGATTTGGGTTTTAAAACACTTTTGTGACATTAAAACTTACCAATGGTGCCGGTTTGTGTTCCAAAAAATGCGTTTGCCATTTGGTGACCTTTTGCAGGCTAATTTGTGCTACAAATAAGTTGAGAGACCGCGCTCTACCTGCCATTTGTCCAACAAATGCTGCATTGTGATTGGTCCTTAATGCGACAAATCAGCTTTGCAGCTGTGAGGTGTCAGGGAGCGAAGTCTGCTGCAGCAAGTGTATCTTAGCGGAGTGACATCAACTGCAAGATTGGAATTTTCTGCACTGACGAGTCGTTGATTTGGGGATTGTAAACCAAACAGAAGTTAAATATTTCCGTCAACGTGGTTCATTGAAAAGAGACTAGTTGGAGACAATAATCATAGCATACTGGTCTGCAGTTTCTCGGGTTGTTCTTAGTTGTTCGCCCTAATGTGAAAATTCCAAGTGGCCCTGCCACAGACCTCACTCTACAAACTGTCAGTGATGTGTAAAGGACGTTCGAGACACACAGGACCTTCGGATACAGTAAAGTGGACAAACTGATTTCAGACCGTGAAAATTGCCACCACCCATAATGACACAGCCTCGTCCTCAATTTTATCCAAAGTGCAACTTCGGCACAAGAAGGATCAACTCCTCCAGATTTCGTCATCTGTACGGATGGCATCTTAAAAAGCCCTTTTTTTAGATCAGTACATCAATCAACGCTTCTGTGATGGACAAAGGTAGCAGCCCATCTTTGCATCCAGCAAACGGTAAATTTTGAAAATGTTTACTTGACTCAATGATCGAGGTCACCTTCTAAGCAAACCTATTTTCTCCTCTTGGCAAGTTTATGGTACAAAAGATCGCACAACCGTTGGAGGTCGAGCTCCACAAATTCCACTCACTGAATAAATTCTCACAGAAATACTTACTGTAATGGCAGGCTAGGTGCTGTCGCAGCTGGATTCGTTGGTGCTAAGACAGCATGCGTATTTATCCATGTCTGCAAGAATGAATGCACAAATTGGTTGGATTCCCCCAGATCGAAATCAGTATGTCAGGCAAACCTGACCTTCTTCTGTGGTGAGGAGGATTAACGGACAACAACTACAAAATGATAGTCAAATGTAAAATGGGCCTTTAACCCAATGTTTATTCAACTCTTCTGTGTCATTCGAGTGTGACACCCTGCCTTGGCAACCGAAGTTCGCCAATTATTTTACAGATTTTTGATCTCCGTTGGTGGATGCAATCATTACCCTCATTCGCAGAGAACTGCTTCGATCATAGAGCCACTGTGCTTGTAACTTTTTGTAGATGCAGAATTTGGTGGGCTTTACTCCTTCAGTTGGGTAGACACATACATCCTCAACATCGTACACCGTTCTGTATAGGCTATTGTCCAAAGGCTAAATTCTATCCACTATCCTGTTGACATAATTCTGGACTCCATTAAAATGGATACTGAATTGGCTAAGGAGCATTGCCTTCAGGGATTACCGTGAGGGGTTACGCAAATGAACTAATATATCCTTCTGACTCTTAGTTACTTAAAACTTTCGATCGGTTTCAGCTCGTAGTGTATTTTCTTACGGCAGCTGAAGTGAATTCGAGGAAAGTAAGTAGTAGGACAGCTCTCTCGCTTACCACAAGATCGCTGCTGATGGCTGGTGCGCAAATGAAATGTTGGCGTTATCAATTGCTTTGCTTTTAACGAATCATATTTTTCACGTAACTCCCCCAGTTTTCAGACCATCAAATCTCCTTTCTTTAATGCAAAATTGCAAAATCACCTAACTCTCCGTTCTTGGTAGTTTTATTTAAGAAAAGTGAAAAGGGGTGGACTATGAAGAGGTTTAAGAGAGCGAAAACCTGTAGCTGTCAGATAGGAGAACTACCGCATAGATCGAATATTTTACAAGTACTTTCTAGAGAAGCAAGCCCCGATTACTATTTTTAAGGAGATTATCTACCTTATGGAAACTTTACGTCACTCATTTACAAGCTGTGCTTTGCTCCTAGTACACTTGGAACTCACTTAAATTAACTTCATAGAAATTCGCTAAAAAGGCGTTTTATGAAAGTTACACCAATTAATTTTGTACGTTTTTCTAGATTTGCTAGTGCAAATAATCAAAGAGACTAGAAATCAGAATGGGGTTATAATCTTACACCCCATTACCAAATTACTGATTATCCACCCTTTATAATTAATATAGGGTAATTAAAACGGAAATAAACATAGGCATACAAAAGAATTAGGCGAGATCCTAAGGAGGAGATATCTTTAAACTAATGCTGTCTAATAATTAGTTAAAATTTCCTATTTTTAGTGAGGTCAAGAATCATATTGTGATCCAGAGAAGTAGATTTCAGGATTGGGACAAATGCGAAGTGTTTGTACAGTGTAAGGTTTCCTATTTCCTACCTTTTCACTCAATTGCATCATCTTTTTACTGTTTTGCAGACTTTTGAGCATGCAAGGATGCTGCACAAAATACTGTGACACCGCCCAAAAATAACAAATCAGAGAGCGCAGGCTTTCCAGTCGCGTCTTTTTATTGGCCCGAAAACCAAGGCCAGTGTTTCAGCCTACCCTACCCTTCCCCGTTGCTCTTAGGCATTACATTCATCCCCACTAGGCGTAAACTGTATCAGCAAATCTAAAGTGCTAGATGAGCTCGAGTTAATTCTGCAGCAGTGCTTTCTAAATCTGCATCGAAGAAGCGTTAAGACACCCCTGGGTTTGAACTAGTAGGCCGCAGATTGCCATCCTCTACCCTGCGGCTTAACACGATTCTTCTTTCCTCTCTGCGATACTTTGCGGTCTCACCAATACAGAATCCTAGTGGCCTTTTGGCTTCATTCGTTTTTCCACTCGCCACAGCCCTTCTCCTTTCTCGCACCTCACTTTGCTGTAAAATACAACCATAAGAGACTTAATTTAAGTAAATAGTGGTTGCGCAAGTGGTCTTCCTTTCCCCTAAGTAATGTTCCAATCTATGCAGCAGCCCATAATGAGGATAGTGATACAGTATAGTCACAAATTTTTAACCGTCTTCTCATTAATCCTGACTTTAACTAAATGAGTATGATGACCCTTTTAGCAAAATCACTTATTGTCTATCACCATTGCGAAAATTGCTATCGTCTCATTGATTTCCACTTTTGTACCTCCTTTTTTGCGATGTGAGAGGCCTGGGTAGCTTTCACGACGTCTGTAGGTGAAGCTGGGTGGATTTTGTTCAAAAACGCGTTAGAGAACAATAATAGAGTATGGTAAGTGCCAAATAAATATGAAGGTATGAAGCCCTTCTAAACATTGCTTAATCTAATTCACATTCCTACTTAAAACTCATCATAAAATGCCTTACTCATTGTTCCACCTCCGCTCATGCTACAGCCCGTTTGATTGACGAGTCTCACGGTCAATAGACAATGCTATTGGAAGAGGAAGCATTCGAAAATCAATTTTCAACCTTAATTCAATTCAATCAAGGTCCAACTTGCTAAAAAGTACATACTTTGGGAGATTGCGGGGGAGTTGTTTCAATCATGCTACTTTATGAAGGAGGTGTATTTGAAATTAATGGTTCTAATTCAAGTGGGGAATGAGATGGAAGGGGAATGAAGTAATGCAACCGTAAATTTGCTTTTCCTCAAAAAAGACGAAATTCTATCTCCAAAAGCTAAGGAAACGATGAAACGCAGCCAAAGTCAACTTTCGGCACGATGATCACTTTGAATTGTGATTTATCTGGCTAATCCCAAAAGCAAAAGGTGGTAGGCATCATTTACAGAAATGTCACCTCCCACCTCTCCTGCCTTAAAGTGCATTCGCGTGGTCCTTTCATGGCGAGGAAGTCATAGGGGGTTCACCCAAGTAAAGTACTAGTTCAGGAGACATTTAAAAAAAGGTAGATCTCATTTTGTTGGACTAATAAATCTCAGCCATAGCTGCTGTTGTTTTGACTCATTAAAGCCGATGATTCCTTGTGAACAATTGTATCTGCAGTACGCACCACACACACTAGACAGCCTTTGGTAGCGGATGGGCAAATGGGTGGGTAAATGGTACTCCAGTGGGGAATGTGAAGCTCCATCGGTCGCTCGGCCACTCGGCTGCCCATTCAGCCAGACGACCAACAGGGCTTCCCGTCAGCTAGCACCTCAACCATAGAGCTAACAGGCTTCAATAGGCTCCATCTTTTGTAACGTGACGGGTAGAAGCGGAGGGCGGAGAATCACTCAACGTCTGTTGCATCACTGTAAGGAAGGCTCACAGTTCACCTCCACTCGACTGCTTTGAGGAATTCACGTGTCCTTCGGTACTCTATCCGTCCAAATTTACCAATATCAACTGGGAGGAGGAAACGAGGTGATTGTTTCCAAGACGTTGGCTCTCACACATCAGCGTCACTAGATAGCAGATAATGAGGCTAAGAGAGGGAGAGGCTGTCCTTTACTTTTTTTGTGCTTCACTTCCTTCTCTCCCATTACAAAAGATGGTATTCATTGAAGCATGTTTGCCGTCTGATTGGCGAGGCGGCTGACGGGATGCTCTGTTGGTCCAATGGTCGTCTGGGCAGCTGGCTGGTGAGTGAGGAGCGGGCAGCCGGATGAGTGGCTGGTTGACTGACAGAACTCTAATGCGAAATTGCCTTTTGTATCACATCGAAAAACAGGAAATCACACTCCATCAGTGGAGCACCGCTTCATCTACCCACCACAGACGAATATGCCCACTGTGTGCATGTAGGTGTAATGCTTACAGCAAAAACAATCGTTCACCAGAAACCCTTCATTTTATAGCAACAACAACTATTGCTGAGATTTATCTGCCCATTTTTAAAAGTAAACTGCCTCCTCCAATTTTTTCCTTGAAGAACGAAACCTTCAAAACTGATGGGACATATGGAGGAAGCTTTTAAGCTTTTAAGACGACGCAGGATTTATGCCTCATACTACAAATCTTATCCGTCCGAAGTCTTCATCCTGTGCTTTGAGTTGAAGAGGAGGAGAAAAGGCGGAAAGGAGAGTGAGACGTTTCTCGTCTTCTAGTAGCGTTTCTCTAAGTGATTATTCTCACTCTTTCTTCAATGGGCGGTCACGCACTAGGCAGAATAGGTAGTTTGGGGGTGAAAGTGATATAGAAATGAGAGTGTCAAGAGCTGCGTGTTCTTTGAAGAACTGCCAGTAAAATTCCTTTCTGGGAAGAAATGATTCCCACAATCGGGCGACTAGTCCGACTCAGTGTAATGTAGTTTTCAATTCTTTGTTCAATAGCTTCAAGAAAAAGCCGACCCGGAGAACCTCTTTTAATCAGCAAAGTGATTCCAGGAAGTGTGGCCAGTCGGTGTGGATCTATTAGTCCGGGAGACATCCTTCTCGCTGTTAATGGAGTCTCCCTAGAGGCCTGCAGTATCACAGATGCTGCAGGACTGCTTCAAACTTCGGAAGATATTGTGACTCTACGGATTCAAAAGCCCGATGAAGAGGCTGCTACACCCCTTTCTGATGAGGATCTCCTCTCTTGTTGTCAGAGTGACCTTGAAATTGTCCGCGACGATGACAACGACTTCGGTAGCGGTGGTGGAGGAGGAGTAGATGCTAGTAATGAGATTCAGGATGATGAATTTCTTAGCCAATCGGCGGATGAATCAATATCGCATCTGTTGCCGCCTCCACGAATGCCGCGAAGAAACCGCAGCCAAAAACCAAAGCGAACCCAACACAGACGGATGGGAACGGTACCGATGAATTTGAGAATGCAACAACAATTTCAGCAGTTGGAAAGCGAAATTGGCAGTGATAGGAGGGGGAATCCATCTGACAGCCTCTCATCAGATCGGTTCAGTGAGAATATATGCTCCGGTGAGTTGTCTCAACTTTGAAAGCTGACAGAGGGTTTAAACATCTTTTATGCATTACCAAAAAACCTTTTAAAGTTGAAAGCAGATTTCCGCTAACTTATGGAAGGCGGAAAACGAGTGGTCATTGCTCCCAGCACCCAATTCGAGAAAGCTCTAAATTTTACCGCAAAATACCCACCCGCTTTTAAAAGCCAACGAGGACTCCAAATGAGTGTTTTTCTGGAGCACCTTAATGGCAAGTGTAGGCGTTTCTTCCTTATCCTCCTCTTCCCTTTTACCACCCATGATAAGGGAAGGATGGATGCTTTTTGGCATCGTCATTATAATAACTGAGATGCTGTTTAGTTGCGTTTCAGCAGCAATTAGAAGGAGGGCCTCCCTGTGTCTGGAGAACTATCTTACCTGTCCACGACCGAGTTCACTATTGCAGATGACAGTCAGTTCTTTGAAGTTGTACGTGCATGTATCCCATGGTTGTGCAAAATAGTCCATTTTTTAATGCTCGACTCCTATTAAACATCCGCTAATTCTTTGCTGGCTACACAGATTTCGCCGTAGTTGTCTTAGCCCTGAAGGATATTTTGC
Source organism: Taenia solium (assembly GCA_001870725.1). NCBI lineage: Eukaryota > Metazoa > Platyhelminthes > Cestoda > Cyclophyllidea > Taeniidae > Taenia > Taenia solium. The sequence continues at coordinate 38,220 of MIEF01004819.1, read as the reverse complement.
TTCGTTTTCAATTTTCTTCAGTTATTGCATGTTAGGAATGCATGTAGAAGACCTGTTTGAAGTTATTCGGAACTATATCATGAAAAGGGCACAGGAAAACTACAAGCACTTTGTCCATCTTCCAAATTTTAATCGTTCCAAGGTTTAGAGACTTAAAGGTGTACTAGTGCGCTATGTTTATTTAAAAGTTACACTAAACACCTTTTCTCTCACCCTGGATTTTCCGCCATACTTTTAGTCCTTAAAATGCTGCAGTCACATTTGCCTTCTAATTTGTCCTATTACGCATCCAATCTGAAAGGAATCTTTGGTGTTGCATACAATACTGTAACCGTAGGGACTCTTGTCTCGTTTTCACCTTCTGGTTAATCTGTAAAACCATGCAATCAGGCAGTCCCAATAGCAGTAATACAGGGAATGTGGGATGAAGTCGGAGATCTATTATAGTTTCTGCGAGGATAATGAGCACCGTCACGAATATCACCTAGCACTTTTAGATTTATATCAACGCATCCACAATGTGTTTTCTGCTTTCATATCGCACATATTATCTTAACAAACTTCGGCTGAGCCAATTCATTTAGTAGGTGACCCAAATTATGAAGATAGCAGCATAAATTTGGCACAACATTCGTGGTGGTCTAAAAGGGACTCTCGCAAAATTGAAAGAAGGATAGTGAATTGAAAAGGGAAGAAGCCCTTAGGCTGTACTGCTGACCAATGAAAGTAGTGGATTGGTAAAGTGGTCAACCATTTTTGGATGCTAAAATCCTTCACAATACCACGCTATCCAGCACCACCTCACGTTGTCAAGAAAAACAGCTGTTTCGGCGAAAAAAAGAGCCGATTCCTTTACTGACGAGCAGTGTGCATTACCACCAGTCCGTGAACTGGAAATGTATCTGGACGAAAAGTGGGAAATATGCTCTTTCAAATCGGGGCAAGACTGATTAGGGTGATAAGAGATTGGAAAACCGCTAACAGTTATTTATTCTTGCTCTCATGACCACCTTTCCTGACCTTAGTTTCTATGACTACATGAGAGCAAAAAATAAGGCCCGGTTAAGGTAGGCCATTAGATTACTGCAGTCAACGCGCACTTCGTTTAGATCTATGGCAGACTACTCGGACACTTAAACCTCTGTATATTGAACTTTCGCCCCTTTAATATGGCCTTCATTCCTTCTGCACGTAAATAAGTAGCAAGTTCTTTCGGGATATTTGGTCTCACCACTAATTTTGGCCTCTACACCCACGCATTTATTTATTTTCACCCTTAATTTGTTTTGCTTTTAATTCACACTTTTCAAGGACCCTAAGTTCTGTATATTTGAGCTGACTCGGAGTAACCACATTAGGTTCAAATGACACTTTTGTAATTGAAAATGGAATGCTTTTGATTTTAAACCCAAAATTACATGAAATTAATGGCGCAGGCTCTAGCGAGTAGAGCAATGTATTCACTACCCTAGGCTAGACTTTTTTGTGAACTGCTGTGTGTATGTTTGAGAACAGGAGTGTTGAGATATTAAATGGGTTAATTAATAAGTCAAAGACCTAAACACAAAACGGATTACACATGCATAGTCAGAATGCAAGATGTAATATGCTCCCACTTCTCCATGAAAACAAGGTATTAACGCGCCCGGATTGTTGATATTCCTGCAAATCTATACCAATCCTTGGTTGGCCTTGATCTTGAGGTGATCCAAGAGTGTTTCCTCATGCCAAATGGATCGGAGTAAAATGAGAGGTCCATTAGAATGTTCGGGAAGCAAATGCAAAAAGGAAGGATTCGTTTCTCAACTTGAACCCTATAGAGGGTGAAAAATTTTATAGCTCCTATCGTATGCATTAATTTGCCAATCGAATTTGAAGCATCACCTCTTGCATTCCATTATCCACTTTACAAAAGAGTTGAAACTAGATGTCTACATTTCGACATGCCGTAATTAGCAAGCAAAATACGAAGTTCCAAGTTTCGAAAGTTTGGACATCCTTCTCTGAGGGGATACCACACTATCAGTTCGGCAGTCTTGCGAAATGAACAAGCCTGAATTTGAAAAACAAGTTTGTGATTTTTACATAGATGGTTAATTGTTATTTAAATGGTTTCAATTTTATGACTCCCACAACCTCTGTTTGCGTTCCAGTTGAATAAGTTAGCGCTTTTGTTCTTAAGCCGTTGACCAAGGCTCTGAGATGAAGCCACTAACCAAAGATAATTTTTGACAACTGCTTGATACTGAATAATTTTGCCATTCAGTTCCTTCTATTTGCAAAAGAACTCCCAATTTCTGTTTTCTATACTAATTTAAGCATGGTTTTGGGAAGTTAAATAGTGACGTATCATTTGTGAAAAATTGCAGAACTGATCACGAAGCATCCCTATACAAGAAAATTTGTAGTAGGATATCCTTCAAAGAGGGCCATCCTTTGGTGAACAATTTTTTGCATCCACCAAGTCAGCTCGGGACCTCTGAGTTTAAATAAAAATTAAATCAAATAAATTTTAAATAGATAAAACCATTTGCTTTCCGGCATTAGAATTCAGTGCATGCATGCACTTATTCCGCTATTTAATCAGCACCTGGGTAGCTGGGATATCAAATGGTATTTTTAACAGCTGCACTGATTAAAATTGGAATGCAGTCCTAAGATCCCGACCGCAAAATTAAGGGTGAGCATTTGTTCCCCTTGTTAAAGGATTCATCTCTTGCCTTATTTCGCGTCAGGCTATCTGCTATGGCGGGTTAGTTGATATTACCTACACTTCTCTGGACACAAGCGCTAAATCCTAGTAAAGAGGCACATTTATAGCCGACTAGGCAGAAATAAATTGACGGGAAGCAGGAAACTCATGCATACAAATTGGGACCTGGAGAATGATTTTTTTGAGTTCGTGCGTTTGCTGCTTTACTAACAAGTGGAAAAAATTGTGTATTTGGCTTAAAGTTTAGAATACTACGTATGCTATAGACTAGCAAAGATGATCTCTCAACTTGGCGACCCAAGTTTCCGCTATTTATTGCAAAGATTTTGGCTTTTCTTGGGTCTGGAAATGGGATCATAACGTTTTGGGGCCAAATTTTGTAGCATTTAACAAGCAAAATGCCCAAAAGTGGAGCATTATGTGTAAACACCTACCAAAAATCGTTGAGTTACTTTCCTCTCTCTCCGGTTTTTCTCCTTAATGTTTTCCTCTCATCAGCGACAAGTGGGCTCTACCTCTTACTTTATTCAATTAACGATCCTGTTTGGATGGATTCTACCTTATCCATGTAATGCATTTAAGCTTGCCAGTCACTTCTCGTGCTGCAGCGCCATTAATTGTCCAACATATGTTAATCTACATAGGACAAACTTTGATGGTAGGATTGGAATAAGGCTTTTTGCAATTTTAGAACTTTTAGCGAGCAAACGGCAGGGAATGGGTGGCAATTGATCCCAACTTGACATAATTTGAGTGATTACTTTATTTACAAAGTCAACGAGATCCACGATAATGCGAGAAGGATTGGTTTATTTGGCACGGGATTTACCTCTGTAACCACTCATGTCATGACATGCGAATGTTGCAAAAATTACAAACTTTCTCATGATGTTCGCCTTTAGGTCACCTCTAAGCCCGTCTATTTTTACTTAGTGCATTTCTTGTCTAGCCGCTTTATTTGGTTCTTACTAAACATACTGAGGAGACCATTAACGTCACAAGGGATCACATGAGTTTGACAGCGTATAGTAACACTTGAGCAATTTATGAGTTTTGAATAGGAAAACTTCAGGTGACAAGGATGGATTGCAAATACTGTTAAAAATTTAGAACACAGATGTTTAACAAAAGTAATGGATTAAGGCAAGGCTAGTGAAGTTACATGAAAGGTCTGACTCAAGGTACCGTAATCCTGAAGTAATCAAGCATTTTATCAACGCATTCATACAATGCAGACACAAATAAGAACTGTACAGATTGTAATAGCTGAAACTCTTGAAAACTTTTCCTTTTAGATCCTAAAAAGAGTATCCTTCTTTTTCACCTGATGTCTAAACTTCTAAAACAGTTTCAAACTCTAGCCCTCCCTTGGTTCAACTAGTTGGTCAAGATAGGATTCAGACAGACATCAAAGTTTGCGAATCCTAGCTATAGGAGAAATCACTGTTTCAAACTGGCGACAATGGGACAGCCTCGGGACTTGGGACATCGCTTACCAGCCGCCAGACGTGTGCCCAGCTTACTCAGGCGTTTCGATAGTAAAACCCTCTTTTATTTCCTGACACCCATGAAGCTAGTTAATTTATACAAGTCATCAGGTGGTAAACAATTAGAAGAAATCTCTAGTGGAAGGGCATTATAAAACGTTTAACAGCCATTTCGGGTTTTTTATTGTCTTTTCATCAATTTTGATTTCCCTTTTACGAGGGACCTTGCCAACACTTTCAATTTGCTAATCACTGCAGCCAAGGTGATCTACGCAAATGATTCTTTAAATTTTGAGGGACTCCTTACGGTAACCAACCATATTATTGAGAACCTGAAACTTCTCTTCACTCCTCTTACACCAAAAATAGGCCCACGGGGGCTTTTATGTTACAAATTGAATTGGTCTCTAGAAGAGCAAAATTATGCTCCACAATTGCCTCTTCTTTCTCAGTTTTACTTTCCACGCACTGCTTCCCCATCGAAGGGGGATCCATTATAAAATAAAACGCTATGAATGAAAAGAGAACAGGATTTTCTAAGCTAAAGTGGAAAGCTATATGAGAATTTGGCACGCAGTACGACATGCCGCGCTGTTTTGATTGAATAGGACATTATTTCACATCGATTTTAATAGTCAAAGCAAAGTCTAATTCGTACCTCTTCATGTCGACGAACCTTAGACGAAACCGGCGCCTGGCCTTCAGTAGAAAATACGCAGTAAGCAGTCCTTCGATCCACTCAAGGCAAGACGTAGTACATCTTAGAAGTGAGTAGATATGTTCACTTTCTTAACATTATGTTAGAAAGGGCAAATCTTGTCACAAGCTAGTTAGTCGCTAAATTATCTTTGGTGCGTGTTGCAGTTTTCATGCTTGCTTAAAATGAGTGAAGAAGAGACAAAAAAATCCTTCAATTCAAGTGACTTATGTTGATGCTTACGAGTTAAATCCAGCTGTCAAATACCATCGACCCACTCTTTCCAATTGACATGCATGTTACTAAGTGCTCTTCTTTGCATATAAAACGACAAACATTCTCCGTGAGAAATAGAGATTTCTTCGAACGTGAGACTTTTGTTTTTGGGTGCTTAATAGCCGAAATAATTTTATGCGGCATTTTTCACCTCTGCACCTTTACTTGTTACTATGCACATTTTACAGGAAGTTCTTGTAGCTTTAAAACCAAGTTTGAATGCAGAAGGCAGCCAGCTCAAAATGTTTTGCATTTAACCAAACTACGAGAGTGAAGAGAGGCCGTAAGGTATTTGTACCAAACAACTCATGCACACAAACTATTGACTACAACTAATAAGTTCTATAGGCTCCTCCAAGTCATTAAGGTTTGACAATTTAGAGAACAAACCAAACCCTTGGTCACTTGATGCCTAAAGTAAAGTTTTTGATGCCACTTTGGAGAGAAGAGCTGCAGAACAACATCAGAAGGAGGAGGAAATGATGCCAAACCTTTATAACCATCTGAGAACTTTTGAATCATTCCCATAACCTCGCCGAAGCTCTTCCATCAGCAACTACCAACAGACGAAAGTCTGATTACCTACGCCTATAAAGTCAGCTAATCCGCCATTTACAAATTTTAAAGGCTTGACAAAATGTGAATATCTGTCTTCATTACAAAACCCTATCAGTCACGCTGATGACCAGAAGTGTCACAAGCGCTCAACCTTCCTTATGAAGCATTTCCGGTTAAATAAAACGGTCTCGCTATATAAGTTTTAGCAAGTTTTAGCATTTTAACGCTTTATTGTTAGAGCATTTTAATTAATTTAGGAAGTGGATGTTATGATAGGAGTTTTGTCTTTCTAGTCCTTCAAATAATTCAAACGGACATAAAGTATTTAAATTTTTCAAAGTTTTACTTGGATCGGAGAAAGCTTTTCAATGAATAGATTTTATGAAAAAGGCGCAAATATAATCACTATTAAGAGTCGCTAAATTTTAAGCAGGGACAATTGTCATCCTTGCAACACTGTAACTTCGCTTTTCTAATTTTGGTTATTTAAAAAAACCGATTCTACCAGCTCATCAATTCTCCAAATTAGCATGCAAAAATTTAGAGGCTGTACTTAAATATATTCATCAACACAGAAAATTCTCTTTAAGACTGCTTTTAAAATAAGCTGTCTTAATTTATGCGAGAAACTAAATAAAAAGTGCCGCCAAAGGGCCAAATTTTGGCCAAATCTCAGTACTTCCTTCTCTCTGATTTAGTGTATACAATAAATCTTCCTTAACCTAAAGTGAGTTTATGTGACAATCAACGAGTGTGCAATGGAAAACCTCAGGAAACACATCAGCGTCAACCACAATCCTCATGAGCTTTATGGCTCCTTCGGCTTCCTTGAATACGCTTCTCTCCCACTTTTCTTGTGTCATATGGTACCCCATCGTCATGATTACATCACCTATGGAAAAGTATATTGTACTCGTTACAATGACGACTAATACAAAAACACCGTCGCGCACATTAGCACAATGAAAATGAAGTTGTGATAATTTAATTGTTAAACATTGCCCTCACTTGCGCGGCTCTTTGATACCTGCGTTTTGTGGTTTCGCCAGACTGGAAATTTCATTATCCCTGATAGTGGAGTTCTTGACCTTCTGCACCCCAGTGGTGGTTTTTTTGCATACTGGTATGGCTTATTGCCAGTGTATAAGAAAAGTCAGAATGCGAAGATGTTTTTAATGACACAAAGTATCGGAACACTGGAGTCAATATGTGCCTTAGGAAATCCTAACACGACCACTGAACTTGATTTCTTCGATTATTTTGGCAATCAGGAAAGAAAAAGGGATAGACTCTTAAACGACTTAAGCAAATCTAAAGCTTAAATCTTCTGACCCCTTTTTTACTTCACATTAATGTCGAATGTATGTTACCAATTAATATATCGGTCTTTTTATTGAAAAACTGGTAACAGACTGCTACCCCCACATGCTCGTAGAGGTATAAGCTGAGTAAAGGTAAGATTGCCGATGTTCCACTAATTTTTTGAATAATATTAGAATTACCCAAATTGAATCATGCAGCCGATATAAAAGCCCAATGATTATTCCAAAAGCTCTAACAATTTTCTGTTAATAATGACGAAGAAAACTGGGTGAGGTGAAAAATTTGCAGATATCGGCAAATAACCTGCATAGTGCGAATGTTTGCTACCTTTGCAGTGAAAACGAATAAAAAAGGTTTTGCTTTCCAGGAATCCGAATGAGAAGGAGTTCCAGTTATTCAGCCCATTGATTGCCGAGATAGACACGTTATATTTTGTCTACCGACTGAACAGATGTGGCATGCTCTTTGACTACAATGTCCCGCATTTTTCTCATCCTTTTTTTTGAGTGCTACTGTTCAAGAAAAATGTCAGTTGTTAGTAAAACTGCACTAAACTGGGTCCAATTCTTGCAAAATTTTTTGGTGTGGAGAAGTATCAAATTTCCTACGGTCGAGAATCTCCAGAGCGAATCCTTAAGCATTTTAAATCCAGGTTGGCCATTATTTGACCCACAAAAATTAATAAGTTCTCAGACTGACATTAAAGCTTAAGATGATTTTTTAAACTCATTTTTCAAGCTGATGATTCAAATTAAAAGGAAACGGTTTTAATGGTCGAGCGTCTCATTTCCTAAAAATTGCTATTGTGCATTTCACCTTCAACATACTTTAAAACTTCTTCGCTTAACCCTCTTGAGAGTAATTGCGTCATGAGAGTCCAAAATAAATTTACCAAATGCTGAATGACCAAAGCTAAACGGTATGGTAAATGCTAAGGAAATCACAACAAGATGGATGAGCAAACAAGGACACAAAATACATTTGTGCAGCTCTGGTGCGCCTCTGGGAGCCTAGTTCAAGTTCATTAGCAGCTGCGAAACCGTAGCGGAAGAAGCCGGTGGTGCGCTGAAGCTGAGCTCACCCTCCGCCATTGAGCATTTTCACTAAATAAGGATGTGCCTGGTTAAAGAAGGCTAGTTGAGCATCCAAGGTTGGTGACGCTGACACCTTGCGAATGAACATCATTGTGGCAACGTGGATGTAAATGCAAATGAAAGGACTTGTACAGCAAAAATAATCTGACTTACCCATAATTGCAACGGTCGGTGCATTTGGACTGTGAAATATACAGTATAGTATTTCGAAGAAAAAAATATTACTTACCGAAAAAATATTTGTGTCACAAGCTCCACAAACTGAAAAATTTATGCTCACCTTAACGTCGCGACAAAGGATTATTGTATACAAGGCTCAAAAGGAGACGTGACTTCGTCAAGCCTTAAATATTTAACCAAACTGCAAATTGAACAAAGCTTTTTATTAGCACCTCCGAAAAACAAATTTAAGCCCCCAAAATTTGTAAAGGATTTGGGGAATTCTCAATTAATATGGTATAGCCGCTGGTTGATACTTGGAAAAAAACAACCACTGGCGAGGAATACGGGACCCATTAGGTAATCAAATCAGTACCAAGAAATCTTGTTTTAAAATCCCAAAAAAATTGCAGAATTACTTTATTAGTGTTGCGGGATATCGCGTGAAATTTGTCCGTGCCTTCTTATGCATTAGCTTGAATGGAATGCTCAAATTTCACTTTTAACCATGTAATGAAATCATTTTTTTAGTTAGTTGTTCTATTTTTTGGGCTAGCAAACTTCAACTAACAGGAGTATTGTGTTCCACGCCAGAAATCACCCATAGGATAAAAACTATCCCGCTGAAATGATCTACAATAATTTTAGCTAATTCGATTTAATTATGGCAGTAAAGGGCGATGGAATGATTTTAGAGAATTCAATCACAGGAATCTCACAGATGTAACGGACGCGTTCCGAATGTGAACCGTCAATATTCTGATTGGCGTTACGAAATCACCATACAGCGGTGAGTGACTTCCAAAAATCGTTTTAACTATTTTTGATTTCTCTTGGCTCATGGAGGCATGAAGTCATGAAGTCTGAGCTCATTTGATGCAATTCGCCTGCTAAAATCATGCAAGAATTTACTCAGTCCCCGATCAACCTCGGATTGAACTTCAGGTTTGATTCGGCGCACATTTAAAAAGGTCCACATTATGAAGACTGTTGACCTCTTGTCATTACACTGTCTATTTACTTAGCACGGACATGGTATCCCATATTCTAGATCAAAAGATTAACTTTTCAAAGTCCTATCAAAAGTGGAGCATCAAGAGGGTGCTAGAGACCTAATTCAGGAATAAGTTATGCAACAACAGGAATAACTCGGCAAAGCTGGGCAGAAAAGTTACTATTGATCTCGGAGTTGATGACAATGGGTGGGGAAGTAGCGCAAGGTAACCAAATTTTAGCCACCAGTGGTGGTAATGCAGCTATTAGAATGGATTGCTCGAGCGTAACTTGAAGGTGAATGAGTAGAAGTTGGAAATTTCCTTAGCGGAGACCAACACTGATCTACCTTCTATAATTATCCATAATATTGATAATTACTAAGCCATTTTACATTGCAAGTAGTTTACGCTGCCATTCACCTAGCAACATTCCCAACTCAAGGATCAAAAGCGGAGGTAGAAGGAAGGTACAGTGGAGATATTACGCCACAAGTATTCTGATTTGTATTGGCAACGATGATATTTGATCAGTTGTGACATTGAAAACCAAATGATAACAACAATAGTGGATTTTAATTACAGTGTAACTCAATAAAAGAGTCGCTGGTACCTGAAAAATTGACTCTTAACTTCTTTTATTAATGCTTTTCACCATTTTTCCATTTGATTCCCCACAATGTATGCCTCTAAGGTATATTTGAGGTTCAGAATGACATGAGTCAGGAAAAATGTTTTGCTATCTGTTTCCACCAGGCTCACGGAAATAATGTCCTTGTCTTCTAGCATCTATTAATAACTCTCACTGTAAGAAAGTGATACTGGTAAGGCTTATGGCCATGACACCATGAAATCTAGGGCAAAGGGCTGCTGCATTTCATAGTTATTTTACTAATAAGAGGCATATTTGACCGAAATCAGAAGCGCTAAATGACCTTCTACAATTTACCCATGTAAATTGAAGCCATAAAGTTCATCATGCTGAACAGCAAACACACAATGAACTGTGATATTTTGAGCTCTTTAAACATGAGAGTAACCAGGCATATTTTGTCTCACCCGTCTGTTACGAATCTTTCTCAAAGAGAATTCTTGCAATTTTACTCAAGCGATGGCAATGTAAAAGAAGCCATAGAGCTTAGACATGTTTAAAACACTATTACTTAATACGTGTGCACTCTAAGCAATAATTTTGTATCTGCAAATAACTGGTAGAAAACAGTGTTTATTGTTGGATGTTTTCGACTCGGTTTCTTTTCGTTGCTACTGCTTGAGGCGCTTTCTACCCCTTAATTCGAATGCCTACCTGGCATCTGCTGCATCACCACTGTTGCTGTAGAAATGACATGCTTGTCTGGGTGTAAAAGTTAAGCTCATCTTCTCAAGACTACCCTATCAGATCATGTGATAAAGGTGATTTGTTACATGGATTGCCTTTGTTGCCCGACCGCATGGACGATAGGATAAAAATGACATCTGACAGCCTAATATCGTGCAAAGTGACAACAGGACAGAGATAATCATTGGAGGCAACTACAAAAGGAAGACGCCAAAAAAAGAAACCAGTCCTTAACCCTTTAGAATAGTGTCCACAACGCGAGATAAGTCAGGACCTATAAAATGAGCAGACTTGGCAAAGAAGTGTAATGATGTGTTCGCCGGGAAGAATTTCAAGGGAACTTATTAAACACAAATTCCGTTCTTGCTGATATTTAGTGAGAAAAACCGATTAACAATTCACCACTTTCGAGTGTCAAAATGGTTGCAACAACCCAACAGAATATTCTCTCTAGATCATCGCCTTCTAATGGCTATATGACGCCTACCTTTCGCTCCCCAAGGCGAGTTTCTTGGCCATAATATGCTAGAAGGTACATTTCTACACGCAAAATCTCCAAAAGCTAAGCATTGTACAATAAAGCAAGTGAGATGTGGCGTTCATTTTAGATCCTTAGGAAAGATAAGCCGCAGTAGATTCAACAGGACGCTCTGGGGACTCAAATAGACAGCTAGACAACTATCCAATCCTTTATTTTGATCCCATCAAAGAATTTAACTTGCTAAGTAGAAATTTTAGGTAAAATGAACATTTTTAAAGTATTGAAAGCGGGATCTTATTCATTCTTGGGGAGCAAATATTTTTGGTAAAGTTTATTTGGGCATTGGCAAATTGCACAACATTTCAGGGTCGGCTAATCAATTCAAGTCTGATTATAGGTAATTATTGGGGGAGAAGGGGATAGTAAGTGCCAAAACAAATAACAACCAAGGAATTTCAATTCAAGAAGATGAGCAAAACCTACTCTTGACTGTTTTCTTCACACAAGTAATGAACGCCTCTTTGACTCGGGATTCAAACTGGATAGGGATGTTGGCATTAAAATGTGGTGGAAGATGGTGCTCAAGAGAATTGGATGATTTGAAACTTGCCCATCGGTACACAACATTAGCAGCACCAATTTATAATCTAATGGTTCTATTAATAGACGTTCCAAATTAAATTTAATTGAAGGACTCAAACTTCGTGGCTGGGAGGACACCATCAATCTCTAAGCTAATGATGGGCGCTGTTCAACACATAGGACTTTGATAGTCTGTGGCCCTTCCCTCCTCCCCTTAAAGGTCCTAGCACAAAGTATCCTTCTCTAGTCGTCTTCTTGGTCTAGGTGTCTTAAATTGATGGCAGAGGAAAGGAAAGATGAAAGTACTACGGTCGCACAGTCATACTAAAATGCCAAAAAAAGCTAAATGCATTATTAATATGGCTTAAAATATATTTATAGCAATGATCGAGTGTCGATTTTAACTAGCCATAGTTCATTTTAGACCCGCTTATGTAGTCACTGCCTCAAGTCGAGCACATGGCAAGCAATTAGTTGGGTTGGCAGTTTTGGTGGTCCAATATCACAAACTGGAAGCTCTGCACATTTTACCCAAATTCGAGGTTTTAAACTTTTATTTAGAATAGAATAGTTTTATTCAGCCAATCGATCCATTCAGTTAGCAAATCTTCAGATTATTTGACCCAATTTGCATTCAGACCCTCCGCTTTAAAAAAAGCGGCATTTTTTGTTCATTTTACCTTATAGGTAAATGCGTTGCAAACTTCGCATCACTTTATGAAATAGGACACATGGCCAATTGTGGGTAGAACTAATATTCAAGCTAGTTCACTAACTTCAAAGATAAGTTTTACGTCTTCACAACAAATGGAAATGTAATCAACAGCCAGACTATATTTTGTAAGCGCAGGTTTCAACCCCGCCATTATTTTTGAATCCAGGAGAACTTTTCGTTTCCCCTTTATTATTATCACTTAGAAATAGGTTAGTACTAGCCCCATTACAAAGAGGTCTATAGTGCAGTAGGTTTCCTGACTTTGGCCTCCTCATCATCCCCAATCCAAGAATTTTTGCATAGCGATTTATCCAGTCAGTGAAATTAATATGCCATAGTTTTGTCACATCAAATTAAAACTAATTATTTTGAATGCTAGAGGAACCCATTGATAGTCATCCACGCAAATGAATATTGAAGGCATGCATTACATGCTTAATAGAACTGAACACAAGTCAAGCTAAACAAAAATTATTAGGTGTTTTGAGCAATTATTAAGCCAAATGAATTGGGGCTTTTCACCAATGAGTTCACCACCTCAGTCGTTTCAATAGCATTTATTCCAAGATTTTGGCTAAATTGCTCTACGATTTGTTAATGAGCTATTAATTTTGACAATAACCCTCTTAGCTGCCCCTTAGTAGCTTACAAACCTATGGTCAATCAGTCAAAATCTTTGCCGAATTATTAACATCTTCGCGGCTATACTTAGGTGGTCTGTGTTTATTTAGCACAGCGCATTCTCGATGAAATCGCCACAAGACAGATTAAGTATATTCAAAGGAGGCGAGTCAGTATACCAATTGAGATGGTTTTCAAAAATTTTGCTGGTTTGATAGGATTTGTCGATATCACTGACCACTAATATCAAAAAATGACATTATGATGTAAATTCAGCATTGGAACCCATCGCAATGCATTGTAGGCAATTTTAAGTGACGTTGCCGCTTGCACATCTACGCGTGAGGTACTCATGAGATATACTTGTTGAGCTGGGATCAGATGGAGCTATTCGTTCCCATTAGATCACTCCTAGCTGGTGCTATAGTCACTACTGTGTCTCCTAATTACCTCTACAGATTTCGTAAACAATGAATTCAAAAGCGTTCTCATCGCATAAAAGAAATAACTAAGGACGTGTCATAAAAGGCAATTGCAATACCATTCCACTGCATGAATGTTAAAAGTACGTTTTCGTGCCCGATTAACCTGGTTCGAGTGGAATTTTATAAAATTCAGGAAAATATGCCTCCAAAATCTTTAAAATAATAGCCTAAGTAAGACGTCAAAAGGCACGTCACTTTTTCATAGTGCTGAAATGCATTTGCACTTATTAAAGATTTTGATGATAGTGAAGTAAGGCGGACTAGACTGTGGTGTTGAGATCGAGTTTTGCCACTTGAGGTAGTCATTCGACCGGAGCTCACCTTGTCCAAAGCGCTGTTGATTTATCGCTGCGTTTTCTTGTATCTGCTAAATGGATTGGCTAAGGCAAGGGGTCACAGGTAAAAAGAAATATTAATTGTTCCAAAAGGTATTGCGATCCAGGGATGGCTAAAATGGGGCACTGCCTGCTGTTTGGAGTGCGAAAAGGTCCACTCCTCGCTTATTTGTAGTCTTTTAACAGGACTCGACACCTCAGCATTAACTGGCACATTTCAAGTCTACCAATAGGTGATATTGGCCAAAGTTGGCAAAACATGAGTGGAAAGTAATAATTCTGTAAGAAAACGAATTCTAAGAACTCTAAGTACCTATAGCTAATTTTCATGTAAGTCTTATCTAATGAAGCATATAGTCAGACCTAAAGGCTGTAGTCGTTGCACATAGACATTTCTAAGTACAGAACACGGAACTCGTTCTTTACTAATTCATCCCAGATTAACAGGTTTTAATGTGTTTTAATACCCTCACATTTGATTGCAAGCTTTTTGCCGCTAGCTGTTGTCTTTGCTGACCATTCCTCCCATTAAAAATGAGGAAATTTGGGAGCATTCAAACCTTACAGATATATTTCCCATCAAATGGAACTCCCAGTGACTTTATATAGGAAAACACATCGCTCAGCCATTTTTGGCAAGGAAATAAATTCAGCAGTCAGTTAAATGATGCACCCTTTAGCACCGACTACGGGAACTTTTGGTATTTTAGTAGTGGATGCAACTCTTGCAGTCAAAATGTTGTTGCTAAATTTACTTGGAGCCCTAGAAAAACGTTCTGAGTAGCTTTTCTGAATTATCTCCATTCTAAAGGTGATTTGTTGGTTAGTCCGGAAATAGCGCACTTTTCTATTCCCCCTCGATTGGTTAAAGCTATCCTTTAAGTGTGTCAGTAATCACCCCAAACCCGGAGTCTACCAGCTACTGATAGTAATCAGGACTAAGCCGATCTAGTTACCCATACTCCAAATCGCAGTTCGACACTATTCAATACCTAGCCATTGAGTTCGTGTAGACAGATCATGCCCCTGTTCAGACACCCCGATGTCAATTATCAAAGGCATCTACTCTGGAATCTGATGAGTGATATCCTTGACTGGCTTTGGAAGATCGTGCAAGCGTATGTCATTCAGATGGTGAGAGTGATATGAAGAAGCCTAGGCGTCAGTTACATTTCAAAATTAAGCCTTATGTCGATCTGGTGGGACTGAGATATATATTACTGCGTAGTACATGCAAGAATTAGTAATATCAGTGGGCAATTCGCAGAATTTAAGTATAGTAACGCATTACGAGTGACAATCATTTACAATGATTTGTTCATGCCACTTGTCAGTAATTTATGCCATATTGTCCCAAAAATGTGGTAACCCTAACCCCTTTTAAAGATATATTCTACTTCTCTTTACCATCTAAATGATACACTTAAGTAATAAAAGTAAAGGCTTTTAAGATAGGGGCGACTTTTGAGCCATACTGTTTTCTGGGTAGAATCGGTAGCCGGTATAAGACAATCTCCATGTTGACAATCTTGTCCTCATGACAGAAAATAAAAAGGTCCTAGCAGGTTCCTATGCGACATGACAAACAGAACTCCCAGACCATATTCTCTCTCGTCAACCCACACTCAGCTTCGAAACGCATTTGGCGCCTTTTAACTTGATTCCATTTTGAGGTATATTTAAGCCCCTCTCTGGGATAAAATCACTATGAAATGGAAATCAGGTGATTGAAGTCGTTAGTTCTGTTTTCAGCTACAAGTCAAACTTGTTAAATATTATAAACCACAATTTTTTGAGATATGAAAAGTTTGGGCTTGAAATTTTAAAAGGTGGGATAAACGTATCGAGAACACATAACAAAATCAGGAAGAAGTAGTCATAGCTTATTACATAGAAGTAAGGCAATATCTTAACAGCGTCCAAAGAAATGCAAAAATTCAAAGAGAGGAAAATATTCACTTCAAACATTTAGTAAAATTCGGAGAGTAAAACGGTTGGGTAATTGCATGAAATAATTTTGTGCCTTGACAATAAAAACCAACCGTTTGAAGGAGTTCACCTCAAGAGCTAAGTAAGCAACACTAAAAGTTCTAGTCGTAGTAATTCCATGAATCACAGAATCCCTACAGGTCAGTGCAGTCTCAAGGATCATTTGATCAGTCGGGGTAAACTGCAGAACATTGGCAGGCATTAATCAGCATTGACGCCTAATGGGGACTCTATGAACTAGTAATGCTCTATAAAAAACGCAACTGATATTTTTGGAATGAAAATTAAGAGGAAAGAGAATTAGAATATTCGTATAATTTTAGAACGAAGATAAGCTTATGTGGATGTATCTTGCCTACAGAACCGTACAAAGTTTTCCCATATGTACTTAATGTATTAGAACTACTCCCTTTCTTCATTTGTATGTGCTGATTGTATTTTTGCTTTTTTAAATAATGAGCAACAAGGGGATAGTGGTTCATTTATCCTAAAACATAACCCTTTCAGAAGTTAAGGATGTAATAATAGTTGACCTTCCCCTACCTTTGAAAGTGAAACTGTTAAGGCTTGCATTTCAGGTGGTCATAAATTTGGCCTTATGAAATTCGTTAGAGTTAAAACTATTAACGTCCACTTTTAACTAATTCGAAAAGTCCCGTTTTCTTAACTGATTTCTATGTACTTAATGATATACTAAAACAATCACTTAAATGGCCAGCAAAACAGGAAAACAAAAAATACAGTGGGCAGAAAATCCCCAGGAGAGCTATAATTACTCGCTAAAGTCGCTTGAAGATTAAGCTGCACTGTAACGCTTTAACTGTTAAAGCCTACGCCATTGTAAGCCTACCCGGCAGTGCAGATTCCTTTTCATGCCTATAGCCGTTTTTCGCCTGTACGTCAGGAAGTCCTTTCCAGCCTAGCAATATGACTGCTATTCATAATTAAAAACGACTCCGAGCTCTACATGTTATTTTGCTGTCCAACATCTGCTCATTTCAGAGCAGAAGAGCATCATACACTATAACTTCCTTTGCAGAATATTTCCCAAAGATTTTGCGAATGTGGAACACATTCTTCTAAGCTTTTGCGAAGTGACGGCTTAGTTTATAAACTCATAGAATGCTAAAAGGCTGCATAATCACCAAAAATTCGAACCTATCTTTTTACTTAAGCAGGCGCTAATGAGTGTCACGACTTTCACTTGTGATTTTTACTTTCTTCAGTGGTTTAGGCTTGTCAAATAAGGGTAGGTGCGAGACTCGCTGGCATTAGGTTGGATCGGTTAATGGCTTTTTAAATAAGCGACAGCAACAGCTTCCTTGACACACCATAACATTATGTTCTGTTTTAGTCTTTCTTAGGTTGTGGCGTCTACTTTACCAAATACACTGTCAGAGAAGGTAGTTAAGCCCATGTTTACAAATAATACGGTTTTACCTTACAGTAATACAAAATTTGCAAAATAATTGGGATATAATGCTGGCATATTTTGGATACGTTTGAAAAGGCACTTAAGTAAAAACAATTTATGGGAATGAGGATAAGGTTTTTGGACAGCCGCAGTTTGATTGGTTCCAAAGTACTCACGAGTTTATCTTCACTATGTCAAATGCACAAATGTGGCTACTTGGGCAAGCTTTCCTGTTCTAACTTCCAAAAACTTTGATAAGGAGTTACAAATGACCATCATTTTTAGGAAGAGGCCGCTGCTGGCAAACCTGACTCAATAAAATAAGGTTGCTTTTTATTCTCTTTAAATATGATAGGAGTTCTTTATATCCTTCGTGTTCAGTAAGTATTAATGAAAGTGAGTGATTTGGTGAAGACTTAAGCTGGACTATCGTAGTTTGCGGTTAGTCCTCTGCCGGTTGTTTTCCCGTTGCTGTTGACTCTCAATAATTTCCATGAAGGTATCCACGCCATTGCTGACGATAACGTGGTGATGTCCCTGCATTTGCGAGACGGTTCCACAAAAGGGTGGAGGTGGATGAGGGGAAAAGGGATGTGAGATTACTTAGACTACTCTCGAATCTCATCGAAGGCACACCGCGCCGCTCTATCTCATATGCTATTAGCTGGCGCCAGAAGCCCGGATTTGGACGAATGCAAGGCCGGAGACGGTGGACGTGGTCGTAGGCTTCTGCCAATGTCATGCTTGAGTGCTTCACGAGGTAAGCAAGAACGAGGCTGGGTGAACGCGACACCCCCGCCACACAATGCACGAGGCTGCGTCCCCCGCGTCGCGCCTCTCGATCGATGCGGTCCGCTACTGAGTCAAAGTGAGCACGCAGATCTGCGCTCTCTATGTCCTCCACACAAACCTGAACGTGTGATCGTGTCCGCGACCCACCATCTACCAACAACTCTGCTGGAAGTGCCTCCACCATAGCAGAGATCACTTGCGTTACGCCGTGCTGCTGTAGTCGGGCTGGTGTCAGTGCCTCCAAACTGCTCAGGAAGAGATGGTCGTTAATCCTCGCGATCTGACTAAACATCCCCTCAGTTTTTTTTAATCTCACCGATTTCTCTTTACCCGTCTTGTTTAGGTAGGGCATCCGCATTTTCTGATTGGCTTACACCACCTCAGCCAATAGGTGGCACCCTAGCTTAATCGTTTGATATCACGAGGTTACTTCTACGTGACTGGTAGTCGTAAAATTTGTATTCACTCTCCTTTTAAAAGGATAGCATATTCCTGCGCCATGCTCAACGTATTTCATTTTTAATTAATAATAATTTTGCAGCCCCTGTAGTGTAATTCCTCCAAACTATTTCACAACCTACAAATAAAGTGGAATGCATGAGTTGGCTGGTCGGTTATTGGGGAGAGTAAGTCTTTAGACTCCCAAGGCTTACACGTATCACTTGAAAACAAGGTGACGAAGTTCTTCACTTTACTGAGGCTTTATAGTACTAAAATTCTCCCCCTTAAGTTGTACACTAATTTAAAGGTAGGTGATAGAGATTGTAGTGGCATAAGCTCAGATCATCGGCCTCATCACTTTTGCCCCCCCATTCAAACTTAACTTTTCGCCCTTGTCCACGGCGTGTCCTTTTAATTTTTAAACAGCCCAAATTTGCGGTACGTTCATATGCTGCTAAAGTCTGCAACATCAAGATTCAATTAAAGAAAAATCTATTTCAACGGTGTTGAAGTACATCAGTGGCTTAAAAATTATGCCCTTTTGCAGATGCGTAACTTTGCCATCCTCTTCTGGATAGCCAGGTTTTATCAACTCACCATTACATCGTGGGATGGGCTGAATGCTGGCTAACGATTGTCACAGACTGACACTGTAAAAAGGTGCTTGTTATTCACCTACTTAATTAAGTAATGCCACGTAGATCGTGCAATGAAGGTCGAATTAAAACGCATGCAAAATTGAATTCAAAACCATTCAGCCTCGATTCTTGAAAGCACGACTGCAATTTTTCAAAACGCTTCATAATTTACGTATGTTTATCTGTAGAATAAATTCACAGGCCAAATATCGATTGACCTTCATATGGCCGAGCGTAAACACTGTCCACTTGGTGCTGAAACGACCAATCAGATTCGCTGGTGCTAGAGGCAAGCCCTCCTTGCAACCTTCTGCCACTGCACTGATGTGGCCAAATAGATGTTTATCGTCCTTCCCCTATCCTCCATTCCACTGCATTATTTGCGGCTTAGCATGCACTAGCTCCTTCTACACGGGCGCGTTCAAATTGGAACGGTTCCCTATTCACACGGGATCCTTATGAATCCCTATTTCGTAAAACATGCAAAAAGATTATCCAGCCGAACTTCACGATATTACTCTAGGAGAATTTACATTGTGGAGATTCATTTTGAACTTTCGCTGCTACGCGGTCTTCCATTCAGGAAGATTAAACTTATGGAAACAAACTCCACTTTGCATGAACACTTTGCCCTGATTTTAGACAAATCCTATGATTCCATTCATTATTGATAAGTACAATTTATGACTTTCAAGGCGTGAGGAAATGAAAAAGTAGTTGGAAAAGTCTTTGCCTTTATTATATGCACATGTACATTGACAAAGTGTCTTGGTCATACACTATCATATGCTCAAACTTCTGTTGCTATTTATTTTTCATTTCCCTGTTTACAGTCATTTATGCCAGATTTTGATTTATTTGTGCCCTGCTCACTCTAAAAACAGGAAATAAGGTGGGTAATCGGGCAAAAACAAAGAAATTTTATCTTCGTATGCCAGTTTTACTCCTCCTCACTCCAGTTATGTTTGCACAGGAGACATAAAGTTGTAGAAAATTGGCAAGCATCCATTGGGTTTGTGGGACCGCTAAGCACAAAAGAATTGCGCTACTTTATTTGGCGAGGCTTTAGGCATTTAAAGGTGATTTCTAAATCATACAATTTGCACAATTCGTTCGTCCTTAAGGAACTGTACCTTTTTTCTTATAGCAGAAACGACAAATGCATATAATTATAACCAGCAGAATGGGGGTGCATACTGTCAACGATATGGTGAGAACTATTTCTAAAATTGAAAAAAGTCGAGGAAAGCATGCATTCAGAATACTATGTAATTTTAAAAAGCGGTCTTTATAAGCTATCAGAGCACCATAAGTTCAGCAGCATTTCAAATGGGAGTGGTATTTATCCCGATGCCAATCTCGTGCATTATGAAGGATAGTCATGCAACACTATAAATAAATGTTTGCTTGAAAATGTAGGGGTGGACTGGGGTTTTACCATGCATAAAAGCATATTTGCGTATGGTTCATGAAGGAATCACGCGACTATACAAATATCCAAGAAGTCTCGTCTTGTGGGCAACTTTGACAGCCAATCAGAGCAGTCATAATGCTTTTCGGGTGGTTAAACATTTTCCAGGCCAAAAGAGTAAAGCAAAAATCATAAAGACTCTTTAGTGCCTTACTTAAGGATGGGGTGAAATCCGGTAAATCGGCGTTTGGGTCTGCTTGACCAGTGGAAAAACATTTGAAGAGCATAATTTGTCATGGCCGTTTTCATAGTAAAATAAAAATTATGGCCGAGACAGTGGAAAAAGCTCGGCAAAATTAAGGAGTTCTACACATAGTCTGTGTCACGTATTATGAATTTTCCAGAAGTTGGCTTAAATAAGTAGTTCCACAGTAAATAACTGTTCTAGGCAAGTATTAGTACATGAGGCAAAATTGTTTAGAAATCAACTCATCAGTTGAAATTCAGAAAGTTACCTGTGGTTGAAAAACTTTCCTGCGTATATGTTGATTGAAGTTCAGAGCCTACGATTTTGAGAAAAAGCTTAAGTACTGGGAATCGTCACTATGAATGTGCATGAAGTGAGATAGGTACAAGCTGAAGATCAACGGCAATTGAAGTACTGGGTAGCGGTTACTCCAGAAACTAATCAACATTAAGTTCGTTAGTGCAAAGCCTGAATCACTTTATTCCGATTGAATTGATACTGACTAGCCTTATTCATTAAATAGTTTGCTCGTAGAAGATGACGATGTGACAGGACTCACATGATTCCTTTGAGTGAAGACAAAGGCTAAAGACTGCCATCATCCAGCCTGTGTTCGTCCACACCGGTGTAATGATAGAGGGCTGCAGGCCATGCAAGTTTGCAGCACATTTTATTCTGATTGGCCTGCCTGGCACCAAGTGGGCAGCGTTTATACTAATCTGGTGAAGGTTGTTTGACTGTCGATCTGTGCGAGTTATGCAGATGATATTTGTGTTAGTAATTACTACTTTTCCCATGTGTTTGAGGGTGATCTCTGTCTACGGCATTGGTGCAAATCGTTTCGACATTGCTACACTGGTAGAAGACAATTCACTAAAAATGCTCATAAAAATAATGAAACCAACAAATTATATAAGTCAAAAAATCTGGAGACAAGAGCATTCAGATTTCTTAGGATGCGTAGCTGATGAGAATGTAACAGTTGCTATGGTCTAATTCTATTTCAAGCAAATGACATTCTACTTTTATCCATGCCTTTGCCATTGTTGTGCCAATAGATTAATAAAGGTATTGCAAAAATGCATGATAAAACTGATTAAATTGTTGGCTATGTGTGATTATGCAGCAAAGTTGCAGATTTATTACCTCTCGTTTCTGCGACATCATTAAATTTACCACTAATTCCACGTCAGTAGCTCGACTAATCTGCTTGGGGAAGGGGTTAAAATTTTGACTTTAATTTTTTAATTTCGGGACCATTGTTTGGGTTAAACATACGAGCTTTGAACAGATGAAGCAAAATAAAAGTATTTTTCATGTCTGCAGGTAGAACTAAACAAAGGGGCAAAAAAGTAGTGCATGCATGTTTTTAAAGTGCCAGCTAAGAAATGGAGGTTCGCATTATTAATTTTGTATAAATGCAGGCGCGTCTACAACCTAAAAGAAACGCGGTACTATCCTCACCTGTGGCAAGTATAGGTTTGCATAAGAGAACAGCATTTTACTAGCCAGAAAAAGATTAGGCAACTTTTAGAAGGGAAACAGGGAAGGAAAATGGAAAAATATCCCAATAGGTATAAAAAGACCCTAACCACTTCAATTAGATCTTAGCTTATGATCTAACAACAGCGAAATTGGGAATGTACAAAATGACTTGAGAGCTATTACAATAAGTAGGGTTGCCAGAGCCTCGTGTTGCTTCATTTTGTTGCGTATT
This sequence comes from Taenia solium, assembly GCA_001870725.1. NCBI lineage: Eukaryota > Metazoa > Platyhelminthes > Cestoda > Cyclophyllidea > Taeniidae > Taenia > Taenia solium. Next base: position 15,714 of record MIEF01004819.1, on the reverse strand, counting down.
TACTTCTGTTTCTGTAATCTGATGCGAGTTTTTCTTAGAAAGGTGGGGCGAGTTGCAATTTCTGTCTCTTTGCGATCGCTTATTTTCTCCTCTCTTTGTAGTAACTCAGCAGCAACGTATTGGTATGTTGAGTTGTGGCTGTTAATTACTTCCAGGAAGTAAATTTTCTTATTGATACTTCCACTTATTGACACAACAGATGGCACATTATGCTTGGTAATATTGACCGGCTCGATCCATTCGTGTGCGCTCCGATGTATTTCCGTTTGTTATTATTACCAGTCTGCCTTGTGTGTAGTTTTGAGGAGTGCGCTGTTGTACTCGCGATCCTGGATGGATGCGACACACGTGCGCTTGAAGCCTGTGAGTGTGCTCTCTCTCGTGTGTGTTTGTGTGCACACACAGGCGGAACAGCCCTCCGTGCATTCACTTGCTCATCTGCTCACCCACTCCTTCGCAAATTGGCCTCCTCGATCGGTTATTTATCCATTTAGGTAGGTGGTCACTACTGCTGCTGCTGCCGATGGCGTGGAAACTACCTGGTTCGGGTAGTTATCAATTACCTTCATGACAGCAGGTATCAGGGCCTGGAATTGCCCTCTGTGAAAGAGATATGGCTTTTAGTAAGTGCAAGTCACAAGCTTGCGCTTGGTACTTCCCCAACCTTTGTCCACACCCTCTGCCGCTAATGCCGATTAAAATGGTTTAGTAAGATCCTTAGACTGGCATCATTGTAATAGTGGCAGTTTCGAAAATCTGGTTAGCTGCTATTAATGCTTCTACTAGGGCCTATCAACCTGATCGGTCAGGAATGCGGTGGGTTTTCCGAGGAGTAGTAGTGGGACCAGATAAGTAGCCTAGAGTGCATAACCTACGACCCCATATTGAGAGATAAATGGTCAGGAGGGAGTTGGACAGTGACTAAGATTATGCATCCCTCAAATCGAAAATGTAATGGATGCTTCATCTCGAGGTGAGCTCAGCCAGGGCATAAATCTGGCGCAGAGAAAAAGGAACGAAGGCTCACTTCGAATCGGTTCTTAGTCCAAATAGGCGCCTACCAGAAAAGCCGGTTTCTACAGCAATAGATAGCTTTCGACCTACGGACGTTTATCATTTCCGTCGCTTTTTAATCCATTGAGGTATGCTCTTCCTTTCATTGTATGTGCTGACTAAAAGGTGATGTGTGCTACTGGATATTAACCGGTGTAAGAAGTGTTAATTTCATCCCACTACTGGACACACTGTGATCGGTGAAGAGCAAAGCAATGCATTGCTGTGCATCCTTTGAAACTTAAATACACGCTGAGAATGGTCTAACGCAGCATACACTGTAGACACGTCACTGCTCCTGCCTTCCCAACCACAGTCGCCGTAACTGACGAATTCGATCGAAAGCGCAAACAACTTGACGGTCCCAAGTCTCTTTCCAAGATGCAGGTCACCTGGTACCTAACCTTGCATGAATCCCCCAAAACGGGGAATATTCCGCATAAGCGCTGGGGAAGATTGTAGTACTCAATTTGTCGTATTTAAAACGACCTGACAAATTGATTATCCCCAAACGTGGATGCTCATCCCAATACATCCACCCACATGCTCAAGTCATGACTAATCGTTATTTAAATCCCCCTGGTTTAATGATTACGGCTACACCCTATCTATTAGCAGTGCCTGGTCTTCTAAAACAATGACAAGTTGAGCCTAAGATTTGGTGTTCTTTCTTCATCCATTCAAGTCCGTCAGATAATGCAGCGCCAGAAACAGATACATTTCTGTTTGCATCAATGTTTGGGCTGCCATTCGCACCAGGTAGAGCTCCTCCGACCAAAACCATGGTGTCAAAGAAATTGACGAAGTATCCACACCACCGACGAGACAGCGCACTAAGATTTAGCACAAAATACTGGCTAATAATCTTAAAATTAACTACCAGAAAACCATGCACATTTAAAATCATTTCCTTTGGAGAATATTCTAGCCTTACAAAAAGCACGAACTACACTTAAATTGTTGCAAAAATCACCAATACATAAATCTAAAAATGTAAATATATGAATAGGAGGCCCAAAAATGCGCAATAGTTTGATAAGCATGCATTAATTCAATATTGAATGCTTACTTGATTCCAACGATAAAATAGGGCAAAATACTCAAAAATGCATTCATATCTAGCATAGAGAAGCTGCTAAGGCTGCTGGCATGATGGGGTTCTCAATCTGGCCGCCAAAGGCACAATAGTCAACACACAAAGTGGTCCTTTACGAAAAACCGAGAGTTAAATTACCTAGGCAAACCATAGCTTTTCTCTCCTCTTAAGCACTGCCCTTGACACACTCTTTGTTTAACCTTATCTTTCAGCCACTGGAACTTAGTCGGTATTTGAAGCTGTATCGAGTCGCTAGCAATGCCAGCCATCGAATTTCTACCCAGCTAAAGGAGCACTTGATAGCTGTTGTGTCGGTCATCACATATGTCCACAGATGTGTGCAGGAACACTGGCCTACAGTAGAGCTGATTAACAGTAATTGGGATTTCACGCTAACTTTCGGGATGAGGTTTTGCGTATGTTTGTCTTTGTCGCTTTGTTCTTACTTTAGTGCTGCAATGTAAATCTGTCTGGATTATATTCACCTAGTAGAGAATATCGCGAGTCTACATTTTCAAGATCTACATACAGGTACGATGCCGACTTGGTAGCGAAATCTTTTAGTTAGTTCGCGGCTAGTGTCACTTTCGCTGTTGATGTCTTCTCTGCAGATCAAGGAAATGGAAAAGACATTGAATATAGCCCTTCTCTTTGGGACTGTCACTGACTCTCCCTTTCGTTGCATATGTACTGCTTTGTGTTTGAGTCGTTTCAGTCCCTATCTTCTTTCCTGCATGTGTACTTGCCTACCGGGTTGCCCGTTCTACTTTTATTTAGGCTCACATGCTATCTTTTTGCTTGTCTGCCCCTTTACCAGCATCAACGTGATTTTTAATTGATGCAAAATATAATTTTTACTGCTGTTGTTTAGAAATCAGGGTATTTGATTTAAGGAGAGCAAAGATGGGTTGGGAATGCCGCGCAAAATTTGAAGAATATAAGGTCCGGATATTGACTCACAACTGCTGATCAATTAATGGTCGAACTTTTCTCAAAGCTGTGAAATGTAGGGAATGCATTCGAAGCGTAAATGCGCCGATTTTGCCTCCTTGAGCCTTACGTTATTGGCAGGGGGGAAGAGTGGAACCTGGTCCTACTGACGCGGTCACTGTAACCGGACAGGTCATAAAGAATGATGCCTGTTGGCAGAATTGATGACTAAGGTTCGTCTTTCTTTTTTGTTATCTGGAAAATATTTGGGCAACTTGTCATCCGTAGGTTACGCCTGCGCTAATGACACCACATATGCATCAGTAAGGGTAAAAATGCACATTAACTGATGTAACATCTTCTAGAGTGAATCTCTATACTTAGCTTTGTTTACTTATACGGAGAAATCAGTTATTACCGCCAAAATTATTAAAAAACAAAGGAGATCGGATTCTAATATACTTTGAACCCTCATATGTTGTTTGAATAACCCCAACATTCCAAATTATCTAAAAGTTTGACATAGATTTCATGATTGCAGTGGTTAAGCTGACTTCACTAACATACTACACGCGCATTCACTACAAAATCCGCTTATGTCATTTAGTTACGTGAGATTTATTTTAAATTCTGTGTGAAATGTGGCACACCTTAACTTCCACTTAAAAAATATGCATTATACCATGCAAAGTATTAAATCTGCGAAGTTTGGAGGACCAAAACTGGTCTTGGTCTTGCAGTTAAAATTCTGCCTGGTTAAGGAGCAATTTAGTCTTTCGTTATGAACAAATACATGCAAAAATTCCAGTTGAACACAAATTAATTGGAAGGAGGAATACCCTTAGCATCGATTCAAAACACGAATGTCTCGTTCCTTGAAAATTAGATGATTCTACGAATGCTGATGGATCTTCAGGTGCCGCATACCCGGTTCCTTAAATGGAGGCCACAGCATAAAGCAATTCGGGAGTTTAGACAGAAAAAGTCTAATGGCAGGCCTCATTGCTTCATCACAAAGAGCTTTTCAAGGGAAAAAATGATTTATAGGATAAGTCGAAGCCTGCGTCGGATCTGGACCAGATTTCTTCACATTTTAAAATAAAAGGCGCCTCAATCGCACCTCAGTAGCTCCTGGTTTAAAACCCACTGTGCCAGCTAGTAGAGGAAATAAAGAACTTGGCGACTATCGTGGCGAACACGAGTCAGACAAACGGTTTCATCGATTGGTCATTTCAAAAGGCATCGTTCAACTCGCTTCACTCTATGCAATGTCGTATGGTAAGTCGTTTCCCCTCCTCATTTTTATTTGAAAATACTGCTTTTATCCACACTGTGCGCATTTAGATAATTTTATTTTCTCTTTGAGAAAGTTGTAATCATTTGCCAAAATGATGCAATAATGCTTTTAAATTGGTGAAAAGTTAACATTATAGAACGCTTGGTAGTGGGCAAATGTCGAGAAAAGTTTATTTTGTAGGCAGCTTTTAACGTGATAGTAATTTTAAACTAATTTATTTACAATATGAATTGTGGAATCAATATCAAGATTATCGTGGCAATGATAATGCTGCTACGATTCATCACCACCAAACATCAAAGCTTATTTCTTGTAACCTGCAATACTCTTGGGAGAGTTGTTAATAAGAGGGATAAGAGCATCAGAATCTGGGATAATGGCGGCTGTTGGATGGGTTGATATTCAAAACTAGGGACCAGTAAGAATGTTTTGGCTTAATTCAGGTCACAAAAAAGTGCCACAACTCTTTTCACAACTTTGCAAGCACACAGGCCTGCCGCGCGGTCAACTAAAGCGAGATGATCTCGTAATTCCAGAAGCGGTAATTTTATTGGCTACTAAAGTGGAATAGATCAGATTTTTAAATCATTGTGAGAAAAATAAGGTTCTTATACCAAGCGCATCAACTTTTATCCGCTCTTATACAAAATGCAGCCAAAGTATATCATATTGAATGCCAGTCATATCAAGAGTAGTTCATCTTCCAATCTATTACGCATAGCATCAGCAGCGCAAGACTCAGAAATGGTCCTTGCTTAATGGTTCGTTTAATTTTGTAGATATCAGCAACAAAGGAACTTTTATGCGATGTGTCTGATACTGACACAGAACACAGACTTCCAAAAACTTTGACTACCTTAAGGTAATAATAATAAATGCAAATTTTGCGTCCATAAGAATTTGCTTGATAAGTAGTATACATTTTAATCCCCCCTTGTAAACTCTTCAGAATAAGTTTAGCATTCAATTCCTTTTTAATGCATGAGGGGTAACGCTGTACTAAAAAATCAAAAAACACTTTTGTACAAAACAGTCTTGTTATTTAGATCGAAATTAACTAGTGTTTGAACACGCTTTCCCATAGCGGTGATCTGATGCTCTTCACGCCGTCTGCTGTTCAGCCAAAAGGCGACCAACCGGTGACGGCAAAAGAACTTTTATTCCTGACTGAGGGCTGGGTCAGTCTAAGAAAGGCGAGTAAGATTTGTGCCTACCCCTTTTTAAGCACAATTAGTTGTGCGTTTTGAGAGACGGGTTTATCGAAGCCTATCATTATCGAATCTTAAATGAAGAAGGATTTGTTTAACGTTTTAGGGGACCTGGAGAAGACACGAGCTCCACAAAACAGATGCTGGAACTGCAGCGTACATTGGCATGATGAAGCAGAACATGGAGTAAGTTTGTCGATAATATTTGCTATCTGCACTTACTTCAAATGGCCCTAAGGTAGCATTCGTTGTTTAAAACAAATGTATAGCCAGAATGTATTTCAGATTTCCGGACCATTGGATGGCCGATGCTCGGGATTTCATTCCACCTGGAGCTATTCTTGACAGTCTTAGTTTTTCGGAATACATATGTGGCAAATGTCACAAAACGTAAGTCAGTTGAACTCTGTCATTAATTTAGCATATTTTGACGGGTCAAAGCAATGGCTGGGGTTATGTTATGGTCAGAACTTTTTCTTAACTATTCTCAGTAAGAAGGAGTTTCTTCGCGATCGTGCTGAGGCAAGTTATGCCATTTTCAAACATTTTTAGTTAAGAATGCAGCCCTTTAGTTTAAATCAAATGTTTTTTAATTTCCATAAAGGCTAAGGAGCGTTTGAAGTACCCAACATGGATGAGCCCTTGTGGTGTAAGTTCGCCCTTACCGGAGTTCATTTTTTAATGTGCAACGAGTTTTTCTAAATTGATTTTGAGATCATTGTAGATGCCTTCATTTCGACCCTCAGCACAGTCAATTGAATTACCTAAATTGCGATCTCGTAAAGTGACGCTAAAACCAAGCATAACTGAATACCCCAAAGCAAGGAAGCAAAGATTGGTTTGGTACGTTTTAAAGTTAAGTACTCAGCTAGTGAAATATTATTCGTTAATCCGTGGATTATTAGATGAGCATTTTAGGCAGAACTAACTAACTAGTGAAAGATTTTCAACACTACTTGAAGGTTTTGGGAAGTGCTTAGCAACTTTTAAATCTACTTTCTTACTTGGTGAGATTAAACATTTATTTAATGACGACACTAATGCTATACGAGCATTTGCAATTTTATGACTATTCGCGGCCATACCACCTGGCAAGTAGCAAATTAATGTAGCGAACAAGTAACTAGATATGGTGAGGGAGCTTAAATCTGCAAATTTATGTGAAGAAGAAGGTTTTATTTCAGGTCAAATAAAAATGCATCAAACCAAAATACCTGGAAAAATGGAACTTCAGGTAAAGTGTTTTGAAAACGATTTTCAAAACTTTGTAGACAAGAGTTTAGAGCGTTTAGAGGGATAATTTTTATTGCTGGAAGCGGAGATTGAGCTAGACTTTGTTCTGAATATATCGTCAATAATAGTTTATTCGTGTAAGAGATATGTGAGAAAGCATGGTATTTCAATGAATGTCGGAGTGATTCTAAACTAAAATGAGTCGCTATAGACCAGGTCATCGTTTAATCAGACTGTGATCAAACACAAAAACTAAAACAATCAGCGGATGAACGCAGACTTAGTTAAAAGAAGGATACCCGGCTCTCGGAGGTTTTTCCAGAAAACATGTATTGTTGACATACGGAAAGTATTAGGACCACCGGCATGGACTATGGACCGATCGTCAAGCACAGTTAGCATGACGGAGCGCCTTAAGTTACTCCGTTATTAAAATCGAGAGTTGATCTAACAATCAAAGTGCTACACACATTTTGATTTGAAATTTTACAATCTAAGAACAAAAATATGTTATATTTTGTGGCATAAGTGCTTCTAGCATGATGTAAGTAAATGTTCTGCAGATGACAACAAATTTCATCAAAATAAATCTCAATTGTGCACTTTCAGGACGGCCTGGATCTCCTGTGGACTTCAATTCTTCTTCGTAAGTCATTCACTCATATTTATACATGTAAAGGAATATTTGGGGCTGAATATAAGGAACCAAAGAGAAAAATGTGATCTTTGTTTTATTATAGAAATTTATGACTTTTCTGATAGGATTTTGTATGGAGTAATTAACGAGTAACTAGCCTTTCATCCAAAAAATAAATAGATCGCTCACTTATTTAGATGACGATGCAATAAATTTGCAATTCTATCTTTTATTTCGGAGGCATCCTCAAAAACCTTCTCGGGAAAAGCCTTCTCAGCTACTCCTAGTTTCGTCAAATGGCAATAGGGGTACGATATTTGCCTGTAAAATAATATCTCGACTAACCTAAACCGTTTGAGGCATTTACAAATTTTATATTTAACAATAGAACTCAAGGACGCTTTTTGCTACGGATGCATCAAACAGCTAGTCATGCACAAATTATTGGTTCCAAATCGGAATTTTCATTAGCTTTTTTTCTGTTATTGTCATGGTTATGTGGTTCTGTGGTGAGAAAAAAGAGACAAAATTTTCTCTCCATGGCAGATAAAGCTGCATTTGTACACCGCGAGACCTGCGCTGCCAAGAAAGCTGCTAAGTGTGATTGTCAAGATAGCACTTACTTATCTATAACTGAATCGTGAGTTTTTTTTTAAAAAATCTCTTCTTCAGGGTAGACTTTAACCCATTAACGCCTGAGTGTTCTATCCACCCATTGTGAAGCTAAAGAATTTAAAGCCTACTATCAAGAACATTAAACTAGTGACTGAGTGTTTTTGAGCACTAAATAAGAAAGGCAACCTGTTTTCCGGATGCTTTGATTTTAAAGCATAAAGGCCTACCATAACTTCCAACTTATTTTATTGTATAACTATGTGCAAAAATTAGTAATAGGATGCAAAAATGGATGTTAATGTGCAACACATTTACTTTTATTTGAAAACGATCAAGAAAACCATCTCCAAGATCAGTTAGAGACCAAGACTTTTACCCGCTATAAATAGGCAAGAATCACTGCCTCCTACGCCTTCCGCACTATGTCTACGGATTTCTAATGAAGATGGGGGAAAGCCGTCGCGATTTCAGAAACTGGGGACGTGTCGAAGTTTGTCGGCTCTCTGCCTTCAGCAAGTTAACGACAATGCAACGACGAACTTGGAGACTTCGAAGCCATCCTTAACCAGCACGAGACGTCGACGTAGACGGCATCGGCTACGTGGGAAAGAAGCAATTGAAGCGAGATCCGCGCCTAAAGCTGAAGATGTTGAAGAAGGCGCCTACGTTGCTAGTGAGTTAATTGCTGTTTTAATGAGTAGTGACACCGTCGATCAACTACTGCCAAAACACAGTGGCATTCTTGAGGAAGTAGGAGGCTTATCATAGTAATATCATTCCAGTTTTTGTTTATAATGTTTTAGCATGCATTATTTCATAAATGCACTAAAATGTCGTCGGTGTTTTTTCGATGCGTGAGTGTTCATATAAAAACTGAATACCCAAACTGCAGATTGCTTAAGAAACCTAGATTTTCAGTTTTTCTTTAGATCAACTAATGCTGTTTAATACGAGCGTATTTTGACTCCATATTATGGCAGATATTGATGATTATTGTGCTCCTTTAATAAAATGCCTTGAGAAAGTTGGAAGTTACGTAAAGATTTTCTCTCCTCTCTGCCATAAGAATCGTGTATCGCACGTTTTACGGTTTTTTTCCTCCATTAGAAAAGATCGTTTTTTGTTTACTTCGTTATGATAATACCAGCTAATAAACTAGCATTTTTGTTTAAAATCTAATTTTCTCAAAGGCTTGAACGGGTCAAGCAAAGTGGAGTAAGTCCCCTTCTTCCATTTGTTCATCTTATGGAAATCGCCTTTGTTTTTAGACTCCAGGCAATGAGCTTGGCAAAGGTGAAAAATAGATCATATTTTGCTTCCAAACTTTAAACGTTTTGTTTGACGTTTCTAGTAGAGGAGTAGTTAAGACCCTCGTTGAAACTATTTGCTTGATCCAATAGGAAATCTCACCCAAGACAAGGAGCAAAGCCAAGGTAAGCTTAGACTTGGTCGAAAATATTTTAAATACATATTACTATTCAATAATAGGATGACGCTGTTGTAAGAATCTGGTTGTAGCCTTTAGAGCTACTTGAAAATTTATAATATCCTTAAAAAATGTGAATTTTAGTAAAGAATCTTTTTAGCTTAGTTTTGCGGTACGCGCCGAAGCATTCGCAGCGATTCACAGAAAAATGAACCGAAGTGCTTAAATTAGAGGGCAGAAGCATAAGCAAATGCTGATACAATACAGAGATAGCACGATTTCCCCAAATTCTTCACTGGTTGCTAACACTGGAGTAGAATCGCAGCACACCATAGCCTCGAACACGTAAAGACAGCATAACAGTTACTCGCCATTCCTATAATCATATGGGATGAGACAAACACCATCTTCGGACCTGCAACTATAATTAAAAGGCTCTGAAATTTCTGCAGAATGTACGCATGTAAAAGTTGGAACAACATCACTCCTTAAAAAATCGAGTCCAGCAACGCCCTTCAAATTACCTCATTTTAATTGGAGGATAGTGTGGGATTTGTTGTGGGCCTTTAGATCCATTCCAAAAAGCCGTAGAAGCCATGAAGTCCGTTAGGATTAAAAACTGAACCTAAAATGGATCTACTATCAAATAATAGGCAAATGTGCCAAAATTCGGCGTAAATTATTAATCAAATGCCTCGCAAAGAGAAGGGAAATAGTATTCTAAGGCTTGATTTAAGAGCATACAAAATTACAAAATGGCTACTTTGATTGGAGCATTCTTATCAAACTTAAAGTAGGGAAAGTATTTTTCTGCGCTTGAAGTTTCTAGAGGCTCACCTAAAAGCCATCAATGATCTGAAGGTGGAAGCTACTGCAACGTTGCAGAGAGTTAAATCACTACTAAAGAAGCTTTGTGAGGAGCGCACTGAAGAGTTCAAACGCAAGCAAGTGCGCGAATACAACATTCGATGGCAGGTATGAAATTGGGTGATGGACTTCGCAACCCTAACCATCACCTCTTGGTCTTTTTGAGTGCTCTTATGGATCCTATATGTTTGGGCTAACTCTGCAAAACGTACAATTTTAAATTTGCATAATCTATGGTGCTCAGATGCCTTTGAACTATAAATTGACTTATGGAAAGCGTAAAAGAAGGCATAGTACTGGGGCAGAATATATATTCTGGAAACAGAGGGCTTGGGGGCTGTTGACGCGGCCTGGAGGTCGGCCAACCGGCTAGTACAATTTGGCCACCCAAGTCACCGAAACCGGCAGTTCAAACAAACAAAGTAATACACAGCCCCTCTCTTCTCTCGAGCGTCGTCCCCGCTCTTCTTTCGAGCGTCGTCCCCGACGCTCCCCTTGGTCAGCCTCCCGTGTCAGCCATCACAACGTAATCAGCGCTGCGAGAAGCACCCACGAGCTAAAGGTGCAAGCCATCGAGATTCGAGCGCGCGTCTCCTTGTAGTGCCATCAATTCTGCGTAGCACTCGGTGCAGCAAATGCGCATATCTTAGTCCTCCTCTCCCACGATAACGCGGCCCAATGAAAGATGGGGATACGAATCCAAGTTTTTGGACGAGTGGAGACACACACAACACAAGTTGTGACTCCAGGCTTTTCTGATGCCGTGGAAGAAAAGTGAGGGTATCGTAGAACCCTGAGCGGATGGGGCAATGGGGCCTCATAGGAACGGGATGCATGTGATCCAAGTGTACAAAGCATGAAACGATGCTATCGAATGGCGTCCTGCACATTCTACATCTGATGATACGCATTTTGGCGAAGGGAGGCAAGTTGCCTGAGAACAGGAGAGAGAGCTTGTGGAGGATGCTTGACCACAACGTCACTGATCCTTCTCGGCCTGGAGGTCGGCCAACCGGCTAGTACAATTTGGCCACCCAAGTCACCGAAACCGGCAGTTCAAACAAACAAAGTAATACACAGCCCCTCTCTTCTCTCGAGCGTCGTCCCCGACGCTCCCCTTGGTCAGCCTCCCGTGTCAGCCATCACAACGTAATCAGCGCTGCGAGAAGCACCCACGAGCTAAAGGTGCAAGCCATCGAGATTCGAGCGCGCGTCTCCTTGTAGTGCCATCAATTCTGCGTAGCACTCGGTGCAGCAAATGCGCATATCTTAGTCCTCCTCTCCCACGATAACGCGGCCCAATGAAAGATGGGGATACGAATCCAAGTTTTTGGACGAGTGGAGACACACACAACACAAGTTGTGACTCCAGGCTTTTCTGATGCCGTGGAAGAAAAGTGAGGGTATCGTAGAACCCTGAGCGGATGGGGCAATGGGGCCTCATAGGAACGGGATGCATGTGATCCAAGTGTACAAAGCATAAAACGATGTAATCGAATGGCATTCCGCACATTCTACATCTGTAGACACACATTTTGGCGAAGGGAGGCAAGTTACCTGAGATTAGGAGAGAGCTTACAGAGGATGCTTGACCACAACGTCGCTGATCCTTCTTGGCAGTTGCAGTGGACTTGGAATTCATGGCTAGTGTCACTTCATTTGTTGATGGCTTCCCTGCAGAACACGAGGGCGAGGGAGGTGCCGAAGATGAACGTCGATCTCGACCCTTCTGTTATGGGATGTGAGAGATTCTCCCATCCGTAGCACATGCACTTCTTTCACACCGCCAAAGTTTGCCAGAAGCGGCATGGAGCAGGATAAAATCCATCAAAATCGGGTCCGCTTTCCGCTGCCACCAATGTAGCGTCCCGAAACTCCCTTTAAGGTAAAAGAAGGCATAGTACTAGGCAGAATATATATTCTGGAAACAGAGGGATTGGAGGCTGTTGGCACGGCCTGGAGGCCGGCCAACCGGCTAATACAATTTGGCTACCCAAGTCACCGAAACCGGCAGTTCAAACAAACAAAGTATTAAAGTAATATTCAAATTTAAAGTGGATATGAATAAGCTCCATGACAATAAGACTGCTCTCCCATCTTGGCTCTATGATCAATCGAAATCGAAATTATTCCGCAAATTAGGACGCGCTTTTTAGCCGTATCTTGTTACTGTACTAAGGCATTCACGGCTCTATCTTCCACTAATTGAAGTTACGTACTACTAATCATTTCCTGAAATGCATAATCATTAAGTTGTTTTGGAATGTCGATATATATTTATCCATCAAAGGTGGAATTCACATTCACTCGTAAAATATTATGCGGGGTTTGAAAAGATTTCTTTGCAAAATTTGTTTGAATTTACTTGATGATAATTTATTTACTACCCTAAGTGCACCATTATCTTGTAATCGGCGTCCATATTAGATCGGAAGACACCATTTTTCCATCTTTTTGAGCTCTAGGTGCCTTAAAAAATTATGTGATAGTGTTGATAGCTCATGTCTACTTTGGCGGAAATTTTTGCGTCAAAATTTTTAAACCACTAGTAAGTTTTTTTCTTCATTTTTAAGTTAATCGTATTTAGGTTCTATTTCGACGTCGTTTAATCAAGCATGGATGTTTTCAGTTGCGATTACGTCAAATGGAGAACTTTCGTCATTTTCGCCTACTTACCTCAAGCCGCCTCTTTTCTGGTCTCGCTCGTTTTGGTCCTCGCTCTGCTTCCCCTCTTCTACCCATCCAACCGCCTTCTTCGCCATCTTTATCACCAACACCACCGATTTCACCATCACCGGGTGTCCGACGAGCTGTTCGTTCGCGATCCACATCGCCCCGTCCCTTCGCTCCGTCTCGAAACAGGGGATGGCTGCGCTCACCCGTGATAGACGTAAAGAACACTCATCGGTGGCAACGTCCACTGAAGTGCCATTGCCGTGTTAACGCCAATGGGCTGCTTACAGTGAATGCAGCGTCATCCCAGCTATCCAAGAGAGAGCTGGAAACGATCGTGAAGTGGGAGAGAGAGGAATGTGAGAGGTCTGTGAGCGAACTTGAGTCGTCCAAACAATATAAGTAGAAGAGTTTTTAAGGATTCACCTGATGACTTATAATGTAAACAAACGCATATCTGCTGAAATTAGGGCCTTGGATGAAGCACTACCTCCATTTTTAATTCTTATTGGTTAATGTCTTCTAGAATGTAGCAAGAGTCCTTTCATTCTCTTTTAAGATGTTGTTTAGCATTTTCTTACCGACTAATTCGTGGTTTCTGGTTAAATTTTCTTTGATCAATTACATGTTTTGCAATTGTAGTTTGGTCTTCAGTAGGTACGCAAGTAACTGAGATTCTGCCCGCCAGGCGTCGAATGTCCTCATGCGTCTATATGATGTTAAATGATTTTGATACTGCAGGGTTTAATAATGCAAATTAAGCGTTGAAGCGTCATATTGTACTGAAAGAACTGGAGAAAAGAGCATGTTTTTATCTACCTTAGGTTAAAGAGGGTGATGACCTTTCGGATGTCGGTGGAAGAGGAGGCACGAAACCAGACGATGAAGCCCTTTTACGACTTGCTCAGCGTATTAACTGACCGAACTGATGAATTTTCGCGGGAGATGTGTTTCCTTAGCAACACCATTCGCAACCCCTTTGCCTTCGGCGACGCGTAAGTTTGCACGAAATCTCGCTGCTTACATCAAATTTGTAGTTAGTTTTTGTGTCCTTTATTCTTATCCGAATTCTGCATTAAAAGTGTGAGCATTAAGAGGAATTAGTGCAGCTAGACGCTCTAGGTATGAAGGCGAAAAGGTAATAAGCTTTGCAAATATTGGCCTAATTTTAATGTCGTTGGCTGACTTGGAAGATTTACATTTTTACAAATACTACTATGCCACTAGTACCACACCCATGGCGTTAAACCGCGATTGTTGTGTGAAGGGTGTATTTTTCCTTTAGAATCGTACTTTCTGTTCAATTTAAACTCCCTCTGAATAAAAAAATGACAAAATACCTTATAATATTCAATTTATAAGTAAATGTCTAGTTTGCTAGGAGCTTGTCAACTCCTTGTTTTAAAAATTATGCATAGCATACCTCTTCTTCAGATGTTTGTGCAAATTACACTGCATTTTGCCTGCTTGATTTAAATTATTGGGCGCTACTAGCAGTGCAGTAAATAAATCAAAAACATTAGTATAAGGCTTCTGTTCTCCGGCTTTCTACCTGGCTGTGGTTGAGCTCAAATCTGACTTCAATGTAACGTGCCTCATTTCCGACTCACATTGCCGAAATGTCTCTCAAACATCTGTTGGAGGAGGCAATCTTCACAATTCCGTATGCATTCTATGAAGGACTTTAGCCTTGTTTTGTGAGCGCTCTGGTGGCACACGTTGACGTGGTACTTGGTCTCTAGGGCGTTTCTCTGCTACTAAAGCAGCGCTCGACGTCACTATTTACCCCATTCTTATCACCATATCTAAGAACTAGGAGTGGCCTTCAAACCTTGAACGACTAGAGCAATCAGCAAGTTCATTTTTAACAAATGAAACAGTCATCCGCTTGTTTCACTTCTCTCACCACAGGATCTTCAAATCTAATGCAGGCAGTAGCCTTGAACACATTCAACTACTTATGGCAGCCAGTAGTGGTAGCAGCCGCAGCTGCATCAGTTACCTTCCACGTTTTCGCACTCTCAGTTCCTCCAAAGTTGGGCTTTATCGTAACCATCGTCTTTATGAGGATTTTTCTTGTTCTCTAAATCCTCCTCGCGCCACACCGCATGGCATTTGTGGGCATATCGATGAAGCAATTAGGCCCCTGAATCAACGTACTTTAGGATCGTTAAGAAGACAATTAAAACGACTCGAGTCTCGAGCTGTTGAAAGGTTTTTTGGCTGTCTCGAAAACCGCAGAGCACTTCTAGGCGGAAGAGGTGCCACAATGCCGAAAGGGATGATCAGAGCTGCAAAATGGAGGCAGGAGATGCTGGGATTAGAAATGTGGACGAGTCGACTGTCTACAAACAGCGATTTTTCCTACTTTGAGCTCTCACCGCTGGTAGGAAAACCAAAAAAACGAAAGGAATCGAAGGATGTAGTTAAAAACGCGGAACGTGAGGAATTAGACGACAAGGACACGATTACAGAGAGCGACACGGACTACTGCAATTAATATTAAAAAAAAAAACTGCAGGAAAGACACTTCGAAAAAGTTCGCAAAAGAAAAAAGAGAAATAAAATATTGTAAAAAATTTTCTCATTTAACTGCGTGGGTTAGGGTTAGGGTTAGGGTTAGGGTTAGGGTTAGGGTTAGGGTTAGGGTTAGGGTTAGGGTTAGGGTTAGGGTTAGGG
>MIEF01004787.1:0-16262 GCA_001870725.1 Taenia solium | reverse complement strand
CAGCCCCAAAATCGGACAAGGCCCTGATTAGTTTACCTCCACTCATCTGTCTACCTCCTAGCGTACCGTCCAAAGTTCAAATATTTACTTAAAGTGTATCAAGTCAATGTCCATCTGAGATGATTCAATACAGTTGGAGGTTACGGCATCAACAACTGAGTGAGTGATAGATGTTAGTACGATTGTGTCACAGCTCATCCCCCGCAAATCAGTTTGAGGAGTTCAACTTGATCTTTCTTAGGGCTGTAGCAGCACAGCGTTCTGGTGTGGTGCATAACAAGGTTTTGAGATAATGAGGTAGAAATAAGCAAAAGTGCTTGTTTGAATTGGTTGGCTTTCCATCTCTCATATTCCTTAGCTTGCGCTTGTGAGCAATTATGGTATTGCGACCTCGGATATAAGGCGACTCGCACTTATTAGATTGTGGGGCAGCAAGATTCGGGCTGTCTGTTGTTTCGATCTAATTGTCTATTGTCTCTGCTCTTACATCTTGGTCAAATGCATTCTCCAGCCAGAATGCGTCATCCATTGCATACCAGACGCTTGAGTTGGCTCTATCATTGAAGCACTGCATTACACTTGATGCACACTCCATTCCGTGTGCTGATCTCTGCACATGAGTCTTGCTTCAGCCTTCTTTGTCCTGTCTTCCCGTGTGCCGACCGGCCTATATCAGACAAAACACTCCTGCCGCACTATTTACCGCCTAGACCACAGCGCAGTGAGTATCGTTTGACTGCCCTTCTAGTCATGTTAATGCGATTATTCCTCTTGATGGTTAAGGAGGCTGCGGTGCTTTTAACCGTGAAACATCGAACCTGCACTGGTATGATGTCCAATAGTGAAGGCAAAGAAGGGCGAGAGGACAAACTAGTGACAGTAGCAGTCCAACTGATTCCACACCAAAGGTTGACAGACTTTGGGTGGTTTTTAATCTTTCTGCTATCACGAGCAGTTTATGGTTTCAGCCTCCTGCTTAGCTGCAGCAATGATACAAACATCATTTTCCTTCACACGTCTAGGAGTGGAATTCGAGGTGTAGGTATATCATAAGATGCCACATCGTAGTCATGAGCTGAGTTCACAAAAGAGAACGGAATCAGTGGGAGAAAATTGAATGACAAGGCAAGTGCTTTCCATTTTAGACCGACTGTGCACATGTTCTCCCCATGAACCACAGTCCAAATCAATGTGAGAAGCAGCGTCCCTAGGCATGCCAAATATCCCTGCTTTTAGTGGTGGAGTGTGAAGGACAACGTCTATTAGTAATACACTCTTTTGTTCCACTTGCCTGCATCAACGATATTTCTTTAGGGGTCGCGAAACGCGACCTTACTTGATGCGATTATTATATTTATCTATAACAAGCTACACCTTAACGTTTTAGATGACATTGGTCCTCACAGACGTAGATCGTAAATAAATGTGTGAATGTAAGGAGGATTGCTGTGATCGATCCGACAAGCGTTAATTGCACATTGTTTAATCACAACATTTGTGCCTACTCAAAATCTGCAATCTTCCGCCTCGTAACCACATCTTCCATCCTACCCTATGGTTGCATTTTCTTACTCTTAACCATCGAGGGCACAGCCATAGTACAAATTGGCCCGACTGCGCTGCACCACAACATGGTGCACCTGCACCTGGGATTCCATGCTCAGACGTGAACAGACACCGTACTTCCTTACAAGCAGAAAATATTAGTGTTGGGGCCCCATCAATTTACAAGGAATGGACGATCGTGTTGTCATCGTTAATAATGCGAACAAAGCTTGTGTCCACACACGAGGTTGAATTACACCCAACAAAGAAAAAATTCGGACCTGATGTAATTTTATAAAACGCTTGTGTGGGACAAGTGATGCAAGCCCGAAACAGTCGACCACATTTTGGTCTCGGATCAATTTACAAATGAAATCGCTCACCTTCTCGTTTGCCTCATTGTAACTAGTGATTACTATTGAGGCGAGCTTTTTTAAGCAAGCTAGAGCCTGCTGCGATCTTGTGATTCACAAATAATGATAACTTTAGGGCTTACTATGCTCTGCTGCATACCAAGTATCCTTATACAATCAGGTCAAAAGCGTTTGTTTTGGTTTTAGATTGGAAATTTTTTTTGCAAATAAGGACCTCAACTTGGCGAATTTCCTGCGATTGTATTTTTCGCTAAGACTGCAGCTGTATTTCACTTTGCTCATTTGGAATACCAGAATGTTGTTGCGGCTGATTCGCTGCCTACTGAACAGTCATGGGTAAGCTATGAACCTTGTTTCGATCATCCATCCGAGGTGCGAACTGGTTTGAGATGCCTTGAACTCAGCAATGTATTTATAAACGCAGAAATTCAAGCGTATTTGGATGATTTGAAAACATCTGTGCTGACAATGGGTCAGCTGTACCATCCAACTCATAAAGACGATGGAATTTAAGCAAATGGAAAAGATTGAATGTAGATTTTGGTGAGCAATCTTTTGTAACAATGATGGAGGTTGGTTTATTTCGGATCGTGTTCTTCCATTCGTGATATTCCCCACCTGCCCCTTAAACGTTTACGGTTTCGCAAAAATTGCATTTACTTGTGAAAAGAATCACCGTGAAATGTCAGAAGTCGCAAGATAATGATAAAAGCATCTTTGTGAAAAGTGTTTGGGAATATCGATGCTTCTATCGCAGCGTAAGTAGACCATGCGTAAGGGTGTGTTTTACTCTAGATAATCTACTGTAGACAGCTTCGCATACTCCTCGATGCCTTACGTGCAGCAGCTTCAGTCTTACTTGCCATTTACGCCTACGATTGGCACAAGTAGCAATCAACCTTCCAATGGGTCATAATCGCTGCATGTCTCCTATTCAACTTTATGATTGCGCAGGCGATCCGATGGCTGCCCGAGACTATCTGCATCCACAGTAGCAGCACAGCCGATATCCCCCTCCTTCCCGCTACGTAGAAGAGGCTAAAATTCATCTTCCTCTCAACAAGTCTAGAATTTCATCCCTTTGCTGTTTTGTCTTGCAACCTGCACACACATTCACATTATGGAAGATCAAATATTGGGTTCGTACCTCCATGGCTACTAATGCGACAGATGGAAATCCATTTTCCTGTTTTCATCCCCACTCTTGCCAAAGTCACCGTGCATTAGTGCGCATTGACGCGCCTGATATGTGTTCTTGTGAATTCCATGTAGTAACTTTCACGCTAAGAAAAGTGTTCTCCACCAATGCGCTGGGTAATAATTCGACGTGTTTGCCATAATGAGAGAAGATTAAAAGGCAAGCGTTTGGAAGTGAAGTAGCATAAAAGCAGTGTAGTCCAGGCGCATAGTTTACTGAAAACTTCCTATTATCTCTTAAAGAATATTCCGAATTGCAATCTTCTACAAAACGCCCTTAGGCATCCGAATAAATGCCATTATGTAGATTAGCTTGCACTTCACGACCGTGGAAATTGACGTCAACTACAAAGCCAACAATTTAGCATTAATGAAGGCGAGCATCACTTAATTAAGTAGCTATTTGATACACTTTAGTGGAATCCTGCTAATAGAAGCAAGTGCACAAACACGGACCATCACTGCTTAAACATTTCTCCTTCGCACTCCCCCACCAACATCAGACCCTTTGGTGCTACGCGAAATCAGACTGCTTAATTTGAGTTAGATTGCATCTAATTTTAGGAGTATGGGGGTAGTCACTCCAATGTGGGAAGCACTTATTTTGTCATACATTATGCTGCGCGATCATTCATTTTATGGTTTGTGGTTTTGTTCTGTGCTATTGCGGGCTTAAGCACTAGGGCGGTCCACTGAAACCCCTCGCGGGATGATTTTTGCCATGATTGTGCTGTGCTACGACGTTGTGCATCAACACCCGGAATTCCATTAGGTGTCTGCGAGGAACGAATGATGTGAAAATACAAGAAATTTGTCACCCTTTGATTTTGCTGCGATTTTACCACTACACTATTGGGCAGTGCAAATTCGGCCCATTTCAGTATAGCACGCCTCGAAAACCCCACCTCACTAGGCGTATTTGCGGTTTTTTTACATAGCATTTTTACCCTTGTATTTTTCCTTTTGCCTCTTTTTTCTTTTATATTTGATCCTTATCTATGCTGTATATTTATTAAATAATTACTTTACCAAAATTGACTAATCTACCTAGCTTCACTGCACCGATCGATTAGATGAGCGTGGTTATGCTTTCATTTTTAGACCCGTGGTTTATAAATCTTTCGAATATGCATATTGTATTTGCTTCAGTCTGCATTCACTATACCTCGTTTCTATCTGGCACCAACGATCTCTACTTTACCTACTTAAGTAGTATTGACATCTAACTACGTGCATCAACAATGGCTCGAGCATTGAGCATCACAATCACCCCGCATTATTCTGTTATGCATTGTTCGTGTACGCTGAGAAAACACACAATGAGAGCGTGGTGGAGCTAAATGTCTTCTTAATGGTATGCAGAAAACTCGCGATTTTTTAAATTTACGGAAGGCAGTAGGTTGCACTATTTGAGACTCAGTGACACTGAAAACACGCCTCTGGCAATTGTTACCATAAGCCAATTTGTTGGACTTCTCAACCAGGTTTAGTTAGGTAAATACTTCCTATCATCGGTGTGCTTTAAATAAAGCACAAGTTGATGGTGGCACTCCTCACTAATGCAATTCTGCTCATCGAAAACATGCTCTTCAACTCAGTTTTCCGTTGTAGAATGGGTGTAGAATGTAGGGCACAAATTAGGACACATTGCTGGAGCTATCCATATTATTCCGCGCTAACACCAGAAGAGAAGGTCAAATTACGCACGCACACACATACACAATATCACCATTTGAACTTCGAACCCCTTTGATGTAGCACGTCTTGACCATTAAACATCCCTCCGAAAAGCCAGATGAACTGCTAATACCAGACTCATTGCAAATGCTTCAGTTTTACTAAGGTGGGCTTAATCTAAAGCCTGCTTCTTGCAATCATTATAAATAAATTTGGACAAAGAAGGGTAGGGGTTGGTTCACGGGTGGGTTCAATTTCCCAAATTCTAGTTTGTTAAGATGATTTTTTGGCATAATGTTGGAGGATCTTCGATGAAATACTTTGCCTTCTGGACTGCCGGTTCCACTTACGGTCCCCTGGGTGGCCATATTGCCCCAGCTGGGTGGGCTGGCCTTTTGGCCATGCCGGTAGTTTCAATCCCTTCGTTTGCTAAACACTTATATTCTGCCCTAGTATTATGCCTTCTTTTGCCTTCAAGGAAGTCCCGCGATGCTGCATCCGAGCTTCATTCTTGTACCCAAATGCATACCAAAAACAATAAACATCAGAAGAGAGTGTAAAGAGTGTAAAGCAAGGCACTCACATCATTTAGTGGGTGTTAAAGCAAACGAAATTTCGCATGCCACATCACAGCAGCGAAGGAGAAGTCATGCGTACTACCTTCGTGATGAAGGTCCAATTCAACAGGAGGTCATCGATACCCGAAGAAGAGGAGGAGGAGGAGGAGAAGGAGGAGGAGGACCTAACGTGCAACCGAGTCAAAACTGCAAACCCATCCACGGTCATTATGACCCTCACTCTATCCACTGACAGGCATTGACTCTTTCCAGTCTCCTTTCAAGTTTGTTAGCATGAATTCTGATGGAAGCTACATAAAAGGTTTGATGGAGCCCTGATAGAACAGAAGTGTGGAATGAGGGCATGCTTAGAAGAAATTTTGATTCCTTTCGAATACCTTATAGTTCATGATAATCCAGAAATCATACCTCCCTAACCATATTTGACTGACACCTACGTTAGTGTAGACGATTGCCATGAGCAATCTGCTTTTTAGCTTAGATTATTTCAACGGCTAAAATGGATAATCCTCGATACGATACGACACGATACAACGTGCTATGAGCGATGGGATAGGATTGGATTCAAAGTGAATGTGTAAAAGCTAACTAGGTTATCATAGAACCGATCAGATTGTTGTGTCGATGGGATAAAGGGATATGATCCACAAAAACACGCTCTCATGCCTCGTAAAAGTTGACGAACTTCAATTGTAAGGTGTTTCACTTTACCAACACCTGAGACATCTTTCACCTTAGCATTGGAGACATTTGAATTAAGCAGTAGAAAATGAATGAGTGTAAGCAATAAATCACCACACAGAGCATGAATAATTTGCCTGACATCTGCGGGTGAAAATAATAAAGCGAACCATCTAGATTTCTGCAGCTGACGCATCACATAGGCGTGATACTCCCCGAAAGCAAAATGACAGGAACGGAGTTACCATGACAAAATTTCTGCATTTATTATTATTCACGAGTAAGTTACTAATATAAGGTGGCATTATTGACGGCCGGACACAAAGACATAATGACTGGTACATTCCTTGCAGCATGGAAACCTGTGATGGAATGGATTGTCCTGTTGAACGCAGTTGGTCATTTGCACCGACTTACGCGCAGGTTCAAGGTAGGGCGATAGCCAAGCAAACAAATAGGACTCCAGAGACCCGCTAGTTGTGGCGTCAGTTTCTTCCTTCCCTGCGTAAAGAAAGGAATACTTGTCATTGAGAGTAACTCACAAAACATGCAGTTTCCCAAACTGTGAACTGTGCGGTAATGAGGACTGCCGACTGCCACATCGTGGTTGCCTTGACTTACGTCCTCCCTTTGTGGCTAATGATGCTCTAAACTGTTTGTGCAGTCACTCAACAGTCGAACAGCGGCACGATTGCGTCAGGCTTCATGGCGCTATCTTTTGCGTTAGAGACCTTTACCTATATCTATACCTTCTAATACGAACTACTGTATTAACACAGATCTGGTTGCATGGCATAAAATACAATGAATATGTGAAAGGGAACTCACAAGTAGAGAGCCTTGACAATTGCATTACTCAGATTTACGTGCTACGAAAACATCGGCACCTGGAAAGCCGAGACACTCGCTTCGACCAGTAAAACTAAACACACACACACCCAACCCCATCGGGGAGAGACCCACACCAAGTCCAAATAAAAGCTCCATAATGCCCCCCCTCCCCACTCGCCTCTTTAGTGTTGACAACCACCATCACACCTCAACATCAACCCTCCTCAAAGCGACAATAACCCTCCCTTAGCGTTACGCCTCAGTCGACCCTCCTGGCTTGCGGTCATATGCTTCTCACCCAGTACCTGTGCCCAGGAACACCTACCGCCGCGCCATCAGACACCGCCAGCTACCGTCCACGCCCACATATACATTGCACAACTGTCCCACTCATCAAGTGCTAATCCACAACCACCACCACCGCGGTAAGCCAGTGGCGTGAGCAGGGGGAAAAAGTGTCGAAGCCGACGCCCAACGCGCTGCAAAGGTAACACCCCGAGGCATAACTGCCGACAAGAGAAAACGCCTCGACAAGCAAACATTTAAGACCGCTGCGAGGTACAATCCGCACGGTGACCCGAAGGCTTCCCACTATCCACTCCTTCCTCCACTTCTGCAGCGTTTACCTCGCCCAGTCACCAAAACACTAAAGCCTTCCACACAGTACAAGTCGCAAAGACCGCACCAATACAAACAATAACCGTGTTACCCCCCACAAAGACTATAAGCAAAGCAATCGCTAAGTGTCCCAAGCCCTCCATATATACACGTGTATGTTCCACCAAGACGGATATCATGGTAATGAAAGTAGCGCACCTTTTGCCATTCACATACAAAGTGAAAGCACCTACAGCCAAATTATCAAGGCACATTCCCACCCAAAACGAGAACGCAAACCGAATTGGTTGCTATGCAGAAAAGACAACAACTCCTTTACGGCAATCCAACCTTAACCGAGGAGCGTGTGCAGCGATAGCGAAGGCGAGAGCCGTACCCATTGTCGCCGCATTATGCCTCCATTCTTAGCAAAAGCAGAAGTCCTCACAGGAACTGCAGCCGTCACATCAACGTCTATTTCAGCGTGTAAACGGAAAAAGGGAATGAATGAATAGTAGTAATAATAAGGCATACAAATATGATGAATACCTGTTGACAGGAAATTACTGAACGGTCGCCAAGTCCTTAGTAAAGTTAAGACACTCCCCGACAATACTGCCCCTCACTAACCCAAATCCGCCGTCATTAAAAAGTAAACCGATTGATGGATTGCCGAAACAATCTCAAACTATCGCCTAGAGTACTGCTTAGTGGAAAATAAACATGAGCAAGTATTGAAGTTTGGAAACAAAACGCCCTAACAGTCACATTATGAGGCCTTTGCGTTTACACTAGTACGTAGGCGTATAAAGAAAGCCATTCGACATTTAGAGGATTCAATAACAACTAATAAACTCGAACTAACGCCCCTCTTGCCACATACATACAATGTGAAAGACCTACGGATAAATGCTAAAAGCATGTTTCCACCTAGAAAAGAACCCGCATCGGATCCATTACTGCACAGAAAAGACGACAAAAACGCACCAATTGCAATTCAGTTCTCCCTAAGGAATGTGTGAAGCGACAGCAAAGGCGAATTTCGCACTCATTGCCGCCTCGTAATGCCTCTATTCTTCGCAAAACAAAAAGTTTTGATAGCAATAGAAGCCACCCCTTTAATGTTCGGTTTGGCAAATATACGGATAAAGAAGACGGTTAAGAAGGCATAGGATGAATACTTATTAGTAGAAATAATGAGTATGAGCCAAGCACTTGTTAAAGTTAAATCCCTTCTCATCAAACAAAGCCCACCGTCATGAAGAGGTGAATTAGTTTGCAAACTGTTGAACAATCCTAACCTATCGCTCATAGCATCGTACAGTAAGAAGTGAACCTGATTGGGCATTGCAGTTGGAAAACAAATCGTCTTAACAGTTACATTATGCTGCCTTCGCATTTACTCTGACAAGTAGGAAGCCAATTGACATAAAAAGGACCTAATAACACCTTGTAAATTAAAATCAACAAAAAGGTACCAAGTATCTACCAAATTTCCAAC
This sequence comes from Taenia solium, assembly GCA_001870725.1. NCBI lineage: Eukaryota > Metazoa > Platyhelminthes > Cestoda > Cyclophyllidea > Taeniidae > Taenia > Taenia solium. The sequence goes on along the minus strand of MIEF01004787.1, from coordinate 7,281 downwards.
TTTTCGACCAAACTAAGCACCCTTAGCCGAAAATAATGACCACCAAAATGTACACCAATACCGTGCTTCACGCACAAATCAACCCAATCAGCTCAAGATTTGTCCGACAAAACAAAAACGATTTCAACAAGTTAAAAGTTTTTACTAATTATGTAGATTTAGCACTTTGCGTCTAGTTTACCGTATAAATATATCAATAAAAATTGCTTATTGAGCGTAGATGTGAAAATTACTAATGAATCTAAGTTAACAAGTAATGTGTACGCATAACGAGAGAACGTATGCAGGCGACATTTGTTCCTAAAATCGAATCACTTTTAAGCACGCGCACAACAAAAGAACCTGTGCATAATACCCATTAAGCACTAAGTTCGGTGGCAAATAGTGTGGTGTTTGCAAAACTTAACATTTTTATATGGCCTTCTTAACAGCTTCTTATTTGATTAATTATGGCAATAGGTCGCTTAAGGTCGTGGATAAATGACCGGCCTGTGTGACTTGCTGTGCACTTAATTTTTGTGCTTCATCTCATTTAGATAGTCAGTTTTACTAACAATTGAGGCTAAATTATTAATTAAAGTAAGTGTATTGTAGCGCCCCGATACTTCCCTTCAAGGTGAAAGAAGGCATAATATTGGGGCAGAACATATATTCTGAAAACAGAGGGCTTGGGGGCTGTTGGCACGGCCCAAAGGCCGGCCAACCGGCCAGTACAATATGGCCACTCAAGTGACCGAAACCGGCAGTTCGAACAAACAAAGTATTACATAGCCCCTCTCCTCTTTCGAGCGTCGTCATTGTCGCTCCCCTTGGTCAGCCACCCGTGTCAGCTATCACAACGTAATCAGTGCTAGGAGATGCACCCACGAGCTAATCGTCCCAGTCATCGAGATTCGAGCGCATGTGTTCTTGTAGTGCCATCAATTCTGCGTAGCACTCGGTTCAGCAAACGCGTATTTCTTAGTCCTCCTCTCCTAGGATAATGTGGCCCAATGAAAGATGGGGGTAAGAATCCAAGTTTTCGAATGGGTCGAGACACACGTAACACATATTGTGATCTCAGAAACGCGAGAGTATCGTAAAGCCCTGAGCAGATGAAGCGATTGGGTTTCATTTGAACGAAATGCATGCGATCTAGGTGTACAAAGCATAAAACGATGTAATCCAATGGCGTCCTGCACATTCTGCATCTGTAGATGCACATTCTGGCGAAGGGAGGCAAGTTGCCTGAAAACAGGAGAGAGGGCTTACGGAGGATGCTTGAATACAACGTCGCTGATCCTTCTTGGCAGTTCTACTGGACATGGAGCTCACGGCTAGTATCAGTTCAGTTGTTAATAGCTTCCCTGCAGAACACAAGAGTGAGGGAGACGCCGAAAATAAACGTCGATCTCAACCCTTCTGTTACGTGATTTCGAAGATTCTCCCAACCGTAGCACATGCACTTCTTTCACATCGCCAAAGTTTGCCGGAAGCGGTATGGAGCAGGATAAAATCCATCAAAGTCGGGTCCGCTTTCCGATGCCACCAATGTAGCGTCTCGAGACTTCCCTTAAGGTAAAAGAAGGCATAGTACTAGAGCAGAATATATGTTCTAAAGCAGAGGCCGGCCAACCGGCTGGCACAATATGGCCACTCAAGTCACAGGAACCGGCTGTTCAGACAAACAAATTATTACAACAGCCACTTCTCGTTATAGGTCAGTCGGTCAACTACCAGAGCTTGTTGAAGGTCCGCGAAAAGAGCGAACTTTGATGCTCATTTTCACCTGCCCCGTTCTATTTACATAGAACGCATGTTTTCTGCAATTCATCCCAAGAAGTGGAATTTGCCGAGGTGGTAATAGCTCGCTATGATTTCACGAAGTGAAGAAAAGACATTTTCATTAACATGGAAGGGAACTAATTGAATTTGCCTCACTCCATTCGCATAGTACTCACGTGTTCGACATCGAATATTATCCACTCCGGCTAGTACAATATGGCCACCCAAGTCACCGATACCAGTAGTTCGAACAAGCAAAGTATTACATACATTGTGTTTCATGATTTGGGATAGTCATGAAAGTAAGCGGTTGCATGCCTGCGCACATTCACACAGGCTGTATCAAAGTCGATGAATGTGTGAGAATAACTGCCGACTAAACACCACCACAGTAAATTTTGAAAGGCACTCAAAAAGATTAAGTCATGCTTTTGTATTCTCGTCATTTTATGCATCTATTTTCGATATATCTGACTCGTCATCCTCCAGAAACATGCTGCTAGTCAATGCGCTCGCATTTTTACAAATTAACTGATCTCGCTGAAAATAGGGTTCCTACCTGTAATAATTGTGGTGTTTAAATCCGCTGTTTAGGTGAGAGGCGGGAGGACAATTTCAACGTGGTCGCCGACGAGCTCGCTTCATCACCAGAGCCGGAGACTCGGCCTTCGTAGATTGGACTATTGTATCCGCCCTTCACCTTAAATAAAGAAATGCCTAGAAAAACTCGGCCTTCTAATAGCAAGGTGGGAAAGAAGGAAGCGGAGGAACGGGAAGATCCCGCTACACTACTCTTTTTATTAAGATTACTTTCTTTTTGACTAGCGCATATTCGCTTGCCATATGTTCCACACCACAAATCAATGCCAACAGGAATATGGTTTGCATTCAAAACAATAAAGCTGATGGATGCCGTTTATGTCTTTTAACATCAGAAAAGGGGTTGACTCGTTGGAATGACTAATTGCAGTTGGCATGGTTATTTTGACGAAGTAAGCAGTAGTGGAAGCGGTGATGAAGTTTTCTATTAAACAATGTTCAGCTTGCTTAGGCACTACCTCTAGCATCACTTTTGTTGCAAACTCATGGCCATGAGTGCTTCGTGGAGGCTAGAGGTTTGTTTAAAGGGGAACCGTTGAATCCAGCACTGTCTCTTGTAGCAGTCCATCATCGGGGTGCCTAAGACACAAATTATAACCTAACAACTCACAAACCAAAACCCATTCTTGCCCTAGCCAAGTGTGAGGCAGCAGAAGTGGCAGCATCAAAGACTAACTTAAAATTTGGCACTTCGTTATTTATCCATTAATGCACCTCATATTACATAATTTTAGAAACCAATGCATACTTGTCCAGATTAACTGCCACAAACAAAGAAGGAGCTGTTATCTATAGGGAACTAGACCGACTACTTTTAAAGTGATGAGTGTAATTTATAAACCGACCGCATTTATTAACGTGCACTAGTTATTTTTAGAAAAATATATTTTTGAAAATTTTTAGGAATTTTTTGCTAAACAAGTTTAGTAAAATAAGTATCTGGGTTTCCGTGTTTGTTGTGCACTTTGTTATATTATATCACTGTCTGATACCTCTAGGAGGGAAGGACGGTGTCAGTCGGTGCTAGACCTTGGGGCTTTGCGGTTTGGTTCTCGGATGTTACCGCTTTGCCTACTCGTAACGTTTCTACATATTTGTGGGTCTTCGTCCCAACTAGTAAATCGGAGCTTGTTAATGCCAACAATTTTAGCTTTCTGCTTCACTAAACCCTGGATGTAATAGTTGTTCAAATATCTCTGTAATTTCCGTCGTCTACCGCGGACATGGCTCTTCCGTCCACTTTGTCGTATCCATAACGAAGGATAATAGTGTCCCGTCAGTATTTCTGGCTCTTAGCGACGTCAACTCTTCAGTCCAATTTAATTGGTCCGCCATTTTCGCCGGTGATAAGTCAATTCGGTCTGTGGTCCTTACCAATGGATCATTTTACGGACTACTATTCCCAAACGTAAACATTGGCTTGGTTCGGCTGCTATTATATGTTGTGTTCCTTGTTGTTATCGTCATTTTTGTTCACCCTCAGCTGTACCAATACGAAGATCGCGGAGATGTTGCGGACATTTCGAGGGCTACAGGTCAGGTCGTCAAGTATCCATTAGACCAGTGCTTCTGGTTCCTTTCACACTGGGACCCGGTACCGGATGCAATGACAGGGCTGTTATCACTTGCGTTGCGTTGTAATGACTCGAGGCCCTCAATAATATTTGCGAATAAAGGTTTCATTGAGCTCCAGGTTCGTTTTAGGTTATCCACTTCTTCATGTTTATCGTTTTAGTCATTATTTTAATCGGGGCTCGATTGCAGTCTTGCACGTGGATGTGACACATGCACATGCTCTCCTTTAGTGGCTCTATTTAAGTCACATCAGGAAAATAGTTTTTGAACTTCCTTAGTTTGAATGCATCCAGTTTTTACAGGCATAATTTTGTATAGCTTATGATGCTTGTGTTGATTTCCGGGCTCCGGGTGGTTTGTACAGGCATCGTTTTGAAAATATGTTCATTATAAACCTGATTCTTCTGCAGCAATACTTTGGTACCGATTTGGCATCTTGTGACGTAAGTAGTTCATTTGGTGGCTTATAGTAGTTCGCTACTATTCTTGCCTTGTCACTCATTAAATAGTCCGATTTTGTGATGTGAGGTGGGATTGAGCTGTCTAAATCTCAACACTTCCTCTTCAAGTGATGTACTAACGTTTAAGAAGTTGGTTCTATAAACTAAGGCAACTCGTCTCCCGTGTGTTTTGTCTTGAAATGAACAACTTTTAGGTAAGCAGTCGCCATCCGAAATGTTTTGGCACTCATGCCTCATTTTTTCGTGTAATAATGAATGTAACCTCATATTGCGTATAAGAATTATATTGATGCTGATTTGAGTAAGTGAATTTTTCATGAATCTGCATGAGTTCCCACTCGTGTTCTCTTAAGTTTTATGGAGAACCAACTTTATATGAAGTCCGGAACGACTTCTGATGGGTCGTTGAGTATCGCGTGTGCAGGTATGAGGTGGTCCGGCCCAGTTTATGATCACTGACTGTACCAGGAAACACTACGAAGAAATTGGTTGGGTCTGAAACGCCGTAACAGATGTAGGTGTTCTAAGTCTGAAGATAATTGGATTCTTTGACTTGTTGCATCCTAATCCTATGAGTAAATCCTATCAAGTAGCACTTTTAAGGAAGTATTTAGACGGAAGAAATCGTTGATGATTGGACTGCATTAAGTTCACAACTAACGATACTCTCGATGTCACTACGCGCTTGCAGTAAGAATACTTGCAGATTTGAGCGGCGTACCGAGATTTCCTTTTCGTTCCTTGTCTGTTCAGTTCACCTTTTCCGAGAGGGATCGCTTTGCTGACCGCGCGCCGCGTACCCTCCTGCTTGGTGGATTAGCAGTTCGAGTCAATGTCACCCTACAACGTCTCGCCTTGCGGTGGAAGGACACACGGTGGGCACTGAACCTTGTGATTGCTGCCAACCGCAGCCTTCCTGACGATGTTGCTTTCGATAACTTCACTTCAACGTCCATTGACGATGAGCCATCTCCGGGAGCTTTCAAGGTTGGTGTCTGTCTTCTTGCCTTGGGAGTAGAAGTGTTCCACTATACTTTCGTTCATCATCAACTTGGAGGATTTTTTGTGGTCTAGGATCACAAAATCGCCTCTGCTTTTGTACTTGGTAGTGGGGTTGATTTCCCTCTCATAGAGTCGTCTGAGAGGGCAATGCTGGTTCTCTAAGCTTTCAAACTAGTAAACCCACGACCACGTTTCAAATTTTATGCTTTTCGTGCCTTAGAATTGAAAAGGGTAGTCGGAATTGAAACACGACTGTCCGTTGTCGGTGAAGTAAATTTAATGATCTGTTAACTGTGCGGTCGTGCTTTTTCCCTGCTTGACGCCGTGGAAATCGTCCAACAAGGAAATGTTGACCTGAGGAAGCAACAATAATAGCAATCTTGCCAAAGCGAGTGTTGTTTAGCTCCTCGAACCGTTGGTGATGTTATCAGCTGGGACAAGTCTTGGTAAGCAGGCCGTCTAGTTGAAGTGTTTGTCCTTTGGTGAGCCTTACGAACAGGTTTGGCTGACTCATATGCGGGTGCAGGTGTGACTTATGTCCAGTACCCAGGTCATCTCCGCACTGGAGCTACCAAGCTCCATGACGTGTTGACCGACCGTCAGCACCGGCGTTACGTCTAAACCCAAGCGTTTAAGCGATAGACGCAGTAGTGATGCGAGGTGCGGCAAGGCAGCAATGGATTACCTAGATGTTGTTCCTCATGGGAGAGAGGTACGACCCGTATGGCCGCCATGGTTTTCGTTAGTGAAACTTTGTTGTTTTCACTGCATACTTGGTGAAAGTGGAAACTCATCTGACCAAACATGAATAATCTCAAAAGTAACGGCATACCACTTGTGGTCATTCTTAAAGCATTTTGAACCGTCGACTGGCCCACTAGGTAAGCAAAAAATCCTCCACATGAATGTACTTCGAAACACAATGCAACAGTTGATTATAGACAAAACAGTGAAAGTGGGCTAGCACTTATTTTCCGCTAGTTTCGTGCTGATTACCTCTTCTGCCAAAGCGTCACCACGATAGGGTAGCTAAAATGACACTCGCTTCATATCCTCACTATATTGGGCCAACCATAACGATTTTCCTAATGATAATTTGGCAAATGAATAACATCGAAGGACGAGAATTTGGGGTGGTTGAACGCATCGAAAGGTCGGGACACACGTCCTGACCTCATTTTCCAACACGGTGTTTCCGATGTCCTGGTGGGTGACGTGCGCTTTCACGCATTCCTACAGCAATGGCAGCGAGATGCCTGATTCCGTTCGTGGTTTTGTGAGAGGAGGGCGAACTCCTACCCCAAGCAAAGAAGCAGTCATGGTTGAATCACCAAATTAGTTGGCATTGAGCCATGGACACGCTGGTACTCTTTACAATGAACTGGAGGTCGATGGAAGATGAGGCTGTGCTCGCCTTGCTTGTGCGCAAATTAATTGTTGAGGCAACAGTTCTAGAGGCTTGACTAACGTGAAGGCTGAGTGGCAGTCAGGCCAATGTGAAACCGCACACCACGTCATGATGCCACGGCTACACTTGCATTGCGCGTATGTGCCGTTTATCACTGGTGATCGGCTTCCCCAAAGTGTAACGACGAATGGGCGTTGTGCTTGTCACTACGTTGGGAAGCGATGTGAGTGTTCTTTTCGTCACGCACTCTTGCAAAGCATGCGAGTTTTGGACAGTCGTCACGTTTCCGTAATGCCGAGTGAAAGGCTGCTGTGGGAGCAAAGGCCACTGCCTTGATCCGGTTCCTTTGCCTTATATTATTTTGTACCACGTTTTTGCGAACCGAGCAGTGGAGGTGGAGGGAGACTGAAGGGAGTTGGACAAGGCGAAAGCGATGTGCACCTGTGTGTGCGTGTGTGTGTGTGTGTGTGT
>MIEF01004663.1:0-14690 GCA_001870725.1 Taenia solium | reverse complement strand
GAAGGCAGATGACGACGATTCTGTAGCAAGAAGCGTGTTTGTCGAACATTTCTCTTTTAAAATTTGGGGCAAGGTTGCTTACGTCTCCCTCTCTTCTCAGCAGCAGCAAACACAAATACAGCGGCAGTGCGTGAACAGCAATTTTTTTTATCCGCAGCTGATCGACTTTGATACTTGTGCATCTATTAGTCGGGAAACCTTCTGCTGAGTGAAAGAAAAAGTAGATCGAGGGGGAAATGGAGAGGTCTGACCCAACTTTTCATTGAAGTCTCCTTAGCAGACTTCCTTAAGCCATCTTCTACTGCTGGGTATTGATATCTTTTCCCTCTCAGAAGCGGTTAGCATCATCCTATCTGGTTCACTATGACCACCATCGATCACCTTCCTCTCCTCCTTCCGCTTTCTCCTTCCCCTTGATGCTGACACTCTAAGCGACTGCACACATCGATGTCGCATTCCTCGACCTGCTCGCAAGGCATTAATGTCCCCAGGAAATCACCACATGCCTCCAACTGGACAGATGCACCCTCCAGTTGAAACGCCGCCAGAACACACTTCTCTTCTTCCGAAATGATTTTCCCACCATCCAATGCTTGCATGCTCGTAGATTCAGAGTAATTTGTAATTATACACACCTCCCACACAATTGCATGTCGTCCCATCGAAACAGCCTATTTAGACACTCTTCATCACCCAACCAGGGGTGAGACCCACATGGAGAGAAGCGACAATGATTTGGAGTGGGTTCTGGTAAAAGCATTAATGGGAGAAGCTGTCTGTAATTTGCTGATTTGTGAAAAGTTCTCTGCATGAGGAACCATAGTAAATCTATAGAGACTGCAATGATGTGGAGAATAGCGGCAGCACTAATGGTTGACGACGTCAGGAAGAGCGTGGGGGGAGAATAGGAGTATGGTACCTAGGAGGACTCAGCAGCCGGTATATTTTTGCCCTTGCTACGCCGCCTTGCCAGCAGTCACGACACCCGAAAGAGGTCTGAAGTCGAAGACAACAGAAAGAACAAGTACCTGTTACTTGATACCAGGTCCCAATTACTCAATCCACCTACTCAAAGGAACCGGGATTGACGCTTGGCTTTTCGATCAGCTTACAATGGACACATAAAAGTAGGAGGTATAAAACTCTCTGCATAGCCATATATAAATAACAGCTCAGTTGCCAGCTGCCAAAAAGCACTAGGCCTTACCAGGAATTCACAGTAAGAACACGTTCTAATGCTACCATTAAATTCCATCCAGTAGTGCCGTAAGCAGTGCATCAGGCCAATTCGAGCACACAAAAGAGATTTGATTGGTTTACTGGCAAAGTATAATTCTTAATTATGGAGAAAAATGACTACTTTTGCACTTCTGCATCGCCTTTTTCTTCCCGCTGCAGAGGAGGTGGAGGAAAAGGATTCATTGTTCTCCCCACCCCCACCACGACCTTGTTAGTGACGCGCAACAGAGCCATTGAGGCACAAGGTGGTACGTCGAAGGTCATGTCTGCACCTAGAAGGTAGCGAGCGAAGGTTGCATTCATTTCTGGTGACTCCCAATGCGTTCCACGTGTCTGGAACTGAGAAGTGTGAGAGCGTTTTGCGTTACACACGCGTGACAGCTGTTCCTTCTCATGCTATTATGACTATTTGCGTTAAGCTGCGTGCCTCGCATATGTTCTGCTCTCTGAAGGTAAGATTTTTAAGGGTGGATTCGTCTCCAGGACTAAAAACCACGATTAGCGATGTCCAAATTGCCCTCAGTCATCTTCCATTCGGCCGATTAAGCCTTCGCAAACGACAGTCCTTCTCATTGTGGCAGCATTCAGTCTGGCGCGATGTTTGGGCCGTGGAAGGATAGGAGGGTGGGTAGGAAAGAGAAAGAGGAGGCCGTTGTATGATGACCAATAATCACTTGTTAACAACCTAGACAACTTCAGTGAGTCTGGAAGAGGCCAAGACATGGGCAAAATAGGTAGTAGTTAGTGTGGCAGAAAATCAAGTTGACTTTGCGGCAGCACACATGCACATCCTCAAAACGAACGCGCTAAATGCCTGCAAGCACGTATAAGTGGGACCTCCTCCATACCTATGGACATCACCTATTCCTTCCTAACCTGAACCTGTTTTCTGCCACTTCTTAATGCAATGCATTAAATATCGCGCCTGAATTTACTCCACTAGAAGGAGGGTCGGAGTCTTCACCACACTCGAGATATCTCCTGTTGGCAGGCTCATCAAAGGACATCTTGACAATGGCCCTCTACTTCTGACTATCTTTAAGCCGCATGCGCCTCGTAGTCCGTTTCAAAACTGAGAACTGTTTATTCATGGCCTATCTTGTCAAAAATGAGACGAGTTTGCAAAAATAAGGTTGAGAAATCGAAACAGAGTTGATCACGGAGGTGGCGTTTATAATGTAGAATAAGACGCTCTTCTCCGAGTTTAAGCACGACGATTCTCCAATCCTGGAATCACCATAGTTGATGATTAGAGAGATCACCATTCTTCAAACGAGCAGTGCTTCTCATCAATAGTTGGGTTAGCTAAACCCAAGATTCCATACCTCTTTGGCATAAAATTCCAGCCAATCAAAACCAAGCAAATCAAAGCACAAAAATGACTTGATTTGTCCACTAGCGAAAGATTATTCTCACATTTAAAGGAGAACTGATTAATTTAGGGCACCTGCCTCCCCTTCTTCCCCTGACGGCAGCAGTGATAGCACAAGTGGAAGCGGTTTGGAAAGGAGACACATTAACTTTACTATCCTTACCACGCCGATGGTGGTGACGCGAATCAGAACTTTTAGCTAGCAGGATATCGAGAAGAAAAAAAGTAAGTGTGGAAGAGTGGCAAGGTACTTACCTTAAATTACTTGGAGAAGAGGAGAAATTAGTTGTCACTTTGGTGGCAAAGACTGCAACATGGTGGCGGAGAGCGATCGACAATGCGGACTGAATCAACCTGGAATTAGACACAAGCAGTAATAGAATGGCATGATGGTGCTTAGTTTTGGACTCTGGCATTGAAAGCCAGAGGTGCGCTGCCAACAATAGGAGAGGCGTAGATCACCATAAATAGTCAGAGGGCGCAGCAAAATGACCACATGGCGAATTATGCCTTTAAAGTGAAACATCTTAATGTTGTATCCATAGACCGCTCTTTTGTCTAAAAAGCTGATGGAAAGGTGGCTTACTTAATGGTCAAGACTGTAGATGCAAATGTATATTATAGCCAGGTGCATTTAGATCAAACTCTCCGGTGGAGACATCTCACCTTCGCCCCATCTTCTCTCACGTGGTGTGATTTGAAAGAGTCCCCAGCTATTGCCCCACCTGTACCGACACGCGCATTTCCCCATGTAACATCTCACTGGTAACCTCTCTCTGCGACAGGCTAAACTGAGAGGTGGATGGATCGTCTCCATTTCCAGTACGATTTTACAAAATTCAATCACCCAGATATTCTGTGCCAACCCTACTTCAGCACGCTTCCCTTCCCAACAAAGTCCCATCTACTACCTTTACTTTGCTTCCGTCTTCACTACACTGCGTACACCTTGCCCTATTCAACTGTCAATTCCATTCTTCACTCAACTGTCAACTTATGATCACTCATAGAGCAGGCTGACACAGAGTATTCAAGGCAAAATCGGGTCGAGTGTGCACTTTGACGAGTTGAGACAAGTAGAGAAGGTTGAAGTCACGTTGGTCGTAAGGGCACAAACAGACTGCTTGAATGACCTGGTGGTACTTATGCGTTTGTAAAGATTAATTTGGCCAAGTCTTGTAAAATGCAACTTTAATGTATTTGCCGAGAAAACAGCGATTTGTGAAGTATTGCATGATAAATATAAAGCGAGAATGAGATTGTGGAGAACTTGTAAAGGTTTCCTCACGCTTCGTATCAAAGTAAGTGGATCTGCTCTCCGGTCCTAGAAATTGGCATCCAAAATGGGCTTTTCGAGGGTCAATAAAGCACTGAAATACACCGTTTTAATAAAAATTGAAAGACAAGGTCACTGGTGTCAGCTTAACGCATAACTACCACGAAATTAAGAAGATGTATTTTACGGCCTTTGTTGGTGTCTTGCAGTCAAACTGCTTTCACTTCAATGATGCGTAAATGCTTGAATTGGAGTGCAGGTGGTGGAATATGCAGGTGACTGACAAAGTGACAAAAGTGGACGAAAATAGTGTCCATTTTGTAGTAAATGAGAGAGCTAGCAAAAGAAGCATTCAAAAAAAGATCTGTGAATGCGTGCTCTGCATTGTGCAGTCGTTGCAGTCAACTCATATGGTGACTTGCTCTTATTCCAACCGTAAATCGTAATATTCGAGTCATTAAAGCTATTTGATGTGAATATGACAGTGAGCATTTGCGACAACTTAAAGCACCACCACTACGAATGCCTGGTGCATATATTGTTTGGGATCCTCTTCCGACACAGTTAATCAAGGCGGTGGGCGACAGCGCTGGTGCGTGGCTGCATTCGCACGGAGCAGGATGTGGGTAAGGAAAAGCAGCTGTCTTACCAACGAATGCATGCAGGCAGAACCTATGGGACTCTACTCATACAGATGGCGTGAACCACAACACAGTGGTGATGATGGTGCTGATTGTGGTGGTGCTCAGTCGCTTAACTCTCGACACGGACGTACAGATGTCTGCTTACCAATGACGGTGCTAGTTGTGGTGGTTCTCGGTCCATATTCCCCACCAAAATCGCATTGCGCATCGCATTCTGCACATTTCACCCTCGTTTACCCAACGTGTGACAACATTCTACATGTGACATATCTTTTTGTGAGGATAGTGAGCACAACACACCTTACTACAAAAGAACACAGCACAATTATTGAGAAGGACGGCAATTCTTGGCGGTTTTATGGTAGATACTGAAATTTTCTTGTTAATGGTACTTTCCCTAAAGTGCACACTTCCTGTTTTACTTTTTCTGTCTGGCGAAGCGGTCTTTTTTGGATGGAATAAGCAGCTTGTTTTTGCAAGAGAAGGGAGGCCTTTTCCTGAGGGTACGGATGATAGGAATGGATCAACTGGGTGGTTGTAGAGCCAAACGTCCTCTGCTTCTGACACGTACGAACACCCGAGGTCAACGGTGTTAACACTTGCGTAGATTCAAGCGCATTCACAGTCGCATCTCATGAAGCGGCCATCGGTAGCATGGTGGTAAACAATATCTTTCCAGTATTATTTGAGTCAGACGTTTGTAGTCTTAAGGTAATTGTTTTAGAATTCACGAAGGCGTGGACAAATGCAATGACTCACACCACAAATGTGGTAGAATGAGATCACCACTTCCGATACAGTCGCTAAACACTGAATGTCCAAATCTCAAATCCTTTCTCTATTGCAAAAGGAAAAAACTGATGATTACCGATTGCTGAAAACGTCAGATGTGTCTTGAAGGCTACCAAGACACGGTAGATCAGCTCAATGTCTGACAGTCAACAGCATTTGTCCGATCGACAGCTGTTCTGAATACGATCTTGTAGTGCTTCAGCGGCTCTTCTTCGTGCAAGATTTGCGCACACCGGATGAGTGAAAGGGCATATTCTGACCGGTTCGGCCACTAACAAACGGTTGCTAAGTTCTTCCTCCAGCCTAAGTGCCAAGGGCTACTACTTTTGGGGCATTATTGCGGGAGGGTAACAAGTAATTATGACCTGAACACCAAAGTTAGACTTGTAGATGTCAGTGGCTATTGACACATTCGCCCCCGAGGTCACATTTCGCTTGCCTAATCTGTTTACAACAACATAGAAGAATCAGAAAAACTATACCAACTCTTTCATGCCTACATGTTCTTCACTTTAGTTATGGTATCACCTTGCCTTCTACAGTTTGCTGCCTCCAAGTGCTTTTGACTGAGTTTAAATCAGAAAGATAGCACCAAATCGGTATTGACCATTGCCTTGGACTAATGGTTCCATAGCAGACATCCACATTAAAGAACCACTTGACTTTAAAAATTGGCTCACCATATAACCTGCATAGCTCAGCTCACAAGAATGATATGATAGGTTTATTCTTAACATTTTAGCGGCGCAAAATCACCACTGAATTTGGCGTTTAGCCGATTGAGTTGAAAGCCATCGTGTGCCTACATGTCTGTCCTTGGATGACTTCATTATCCACGAACATTGGTATGGTAGCTGGTGTAGATAGGTAATCTAAGAGAATAACTGAAATCCTGCTTAAAATGCGATGCAGCTGTATGATGACGTTTTTTACTTCTGCTTCGGCAGAGATGGCTATGTCTACCGGAGCCAAGTCCACATTATCGTTGACATCCGCATTGCATTCTAATTAACTATGCTACATTGCACCTTAAAGCTTTTAACTTTTAATCTTTAATCAGTTTTGTGCAATCAGCTTAAAAAATAACAACAGCTAAAAAACGTTTCTAACATTTAAAAAGCTACTCGATTTTAGACCAATACAATGCCCGAAAATTTCGACATACCACTGAGAATAAGAAGAAGGTGACTTTAAGGTTGAGAATGAATTAGCAAAACAGTAAGAAAATCAACAAATTTATGGCCAAAAAACACTCACAAAAATTACTGATCTAATCCAACTATTTTATCGTAACTTTTCGGATTGGGCTATTTATCCAAAAGGGTCAACAAAAGTAAGGTCTTTTAAATCATTACAGACAAAAATAGCGAGCCGATTTTGACTGCTGAAGGTCTGGATATTAAACAGGAATAGACATATAAAGGAAATAAAATGTTGTAGGTCTTCACAGAGATGGAAAATCTTAAGCAATTAGAATTCGCTCAAACAAATGAATGGTTTGGAGTGATTTACCATTTCTAGCGCACTTTAAAACGTGTTTCAAGGGCTTAACAAACCGATTCTGCGTAATTAAATGGTGAATGCCATCTGATTCACGCACTGAACGAAAGTTGTTAACAAGTCAGCTTATATTATTGCTATTAGTTATATCGCCTATACTGATTGATATAAACGAGGCAAGGAGGGGCGGGGAGTGCCATTTCGATCTTGCTACATTTAGACTTTAAAAAAATCTAGGTAGAGTATTGAAGTTTGACGTAAATTCGGAGCAACAACGGAGAAATTTGTGATTACTTCCATTAGTGCAGTTTTGGCTTGACTAAAATACGTTTTAGTAAATAATTGCGTTATGTCAGTATGTTCTAAGAGGTATGTTTGTTAACCATTTTTAAGGTGCTTCAAATAGTCTCCTTTTTATCGGGTGGTGTCACGCCCTATCCGTGTTGGTCAAAGGAATATTTTTATATGTACCTAATCATTATCGATTCTCCTCAATGTCATTCTTTAAAACCATTGTCAATTGCGCTTCTCCATGTGACTAAGAAACTCATGGGATCTGGTGAATGGATTTGGTGACTGTTTGTGGCCGATGTCTATTGTAGCGTCCCGAGACTTCCCTTAAGGTAAAAGAAGGCATAGTACTAGGGCAGGACATATATTCTGGAACCAGAGGGCTTGGGGGCTTTTGGCACGGCCCGAGGACCAACCAACCGGCCAGTACAATGTGGCCACCCAAGTGACCGGAACCGGTAGTTCGAACAAACAAAGCATTGCATCTACCAATAGCGGAATGGCATTATCCGTCAACATGATCGTGAGACTGATCAACACAGAAAATATGGGAAAAATTGGCGCACTTTATTTACAGTCTGAAACAACTGATTATTTGTAGGACTTTCGTCATCTTTCCCTCTTCTTTTTAACTTCTCTGATAAAAGAGAGTTGGGTGTTCTTAGGCCCCCTTATTATGGTAGCTGAACTGTTAATAGGTAGTACATCAATAGCAGTTAGGTTGGGGTCTCTCTACTCCTACAGAACCGACTTGCTCGTCCAGGACTTGGTTCAAATCGTCTTTTCGCCTCTCACCTTCAAGGTATATCTAAAGAAATAAAAGAATCACATTACACAATTGCCTCTTTCTAGTTTGCCAGACGGAATGGTCTGAGGTCGCTAGACAGACCCCTTACTTCGCGGGTGGCAATGAGTTGGAGTGGGTGATGACCCTTCTGGCTGGATTTGCAGAGAGCACGATGGTAGTGTCACCCACCTTGAAGGCGGTGTGAGAGTTACGAAAGGTTGTCATTGGCAATAACTCAGCTGGTTGGATATAAAAGGCCATCCACCAAAGAGCTTCAACGACATTCTGCTACTCCTGAGCCAAATCTGAACTCCGCTCCTTCCGCATGCAGCTCTTTCAGTTGAAAGGCATACTGCTTCTCGTGACATTTCTATCAGTGTCCACTTTGAGCTACGGTGAGTCAACCATCCCCTGTTCTTGTTTACGACCATTTTCTAGGCTTCAGCATAGATTCCATAATCAAATGTGCAACAAGGGATCTGCTAGAATATGTACAGAAAAATGGCCAAAATTTCCATGTCAGGGCTATTCAGAATCTCGTTCCCTCCTGCCCCTTTTCACTTAAAAACACTCTAGTCCACGGGACGCCAGTCTACACCGTCAGAATTTGCTTCAGCGTTACTAAGTTGTTATTGGCCCCTCCCACAGGCGTAAGTCTTTCACATTTTAAATACGCAAATCGCATATATCTCTTGCATAGAGCCTTGTCTTAAGAGAGAATGCACAATATTTTGCCATTTTGTCACACATTATTTGCATATTTTAGTTCATACAGTTAGTGGCTATTGACCATGCAAAGTTTGAAGCTTTGGTGAAAGTAAAGGCAGGGGACCATCCTCAGGCGAAATTGGAATTGGCGGCTCCGGTTTTCGATGGAGCATCAATCTATTTGTGGTTGTTTCCTCTACCACCTGGAATACTTAGAGCTATGATAAAGAACGAAGGCAATAAATGGATCTCCGGTGCATTCGGCATTCCCATACCAGCTGGACTCTTTAAACACAGGATAGTCAGCGGAATAAAAAAGGTGTTAGAAAGCCATCTTCAAACTTTAATGACTAACCTTGGTTAGAGTATTTCAAGTTAATCCCATCAAACAATCTCCCACATCTCCCATGTATTCCCTTTTGCCACCACCTCCCCGACTTTATGGCGATGACTGTTCAATTCTTCGAAAATATTTTCAACTCACCTGGCTTTGACCGACGCTTCAGGGCTTCACATAGCTCTGGAGGTCAAGCAGCTGCTTAAATAAAGGGTTCTTCTCAATGCGATAGACTTTTGAGGGTGTCGTGGGATGGCGACGTAAGGAGGTGCAGAAAGTGAAGCCACAGCAGATCTCTCACTTTGGCTGGACTACTTTAATCCGAGGCACTGCAGAGGGCTCCGACACAAAAAATTAGACACATTTAAAAAAACAAAAGGTTGAGGTGTGTCGGTGCTTAGACAGCACAGGAATAAAGGAACAGACACAGGATTGTTTCATGCAGGGTCGTCTCCTCCATTTCCATTTCTCAAATGAATGACCAGGCGATGCATATTTGTAGGGATAGAGGAGTTTTGTCACCATGGGGAGAGGTGTAGGACAAAATACTTATGAACAGAGTGCAGCAAGTCCACGCAGAGAATTTCGCCTTTAAGGTGCAAAATCTGGAGGTCATAACAATAGGCGACTGCTCTGCCTAAGAAGCTGTTGAAAAAATGACTTAATTAATGGCTTAGGCTTCAGATTGAAATAAAAGGTGAAGCTGACGAGGAAAGAAGAAGCCTGAAGGTAAGGACAAGTGTGAGACTTTGTTTGTTTAGGCTGTCGCTTTCTGCTTCGGTTACTTAGGTGGCCATATTGCCTTAACCGGGTGGACTGGCCTCAGAGCCATGCCAGTACCCCCCAATCCCTCTGTTTGTTGAGTACGTATTCTGCCCTAGTATTATGACTTCTTTAGCCCTCAAAGAAGTCTCAGGAAGCCACATTGGTGGCAGCGGAATGCAGACCCAACTGTATAGGATTTCTATCCCGATCTACACCGCTTGTGCAAACTAGTGGTGCGAAAGAAACGCATGTGCTACAGATGGGGGAATCACTGACATCCCATAACAGAAGGGCTGAGATCGACTTCTGCCTTGGGCATCCAGCCCATCTCCGTGTTCTCTAAGAGAGCTATTAAAAACTGAAGCGACGCTAGTCGTGAACCACCTGGAAAAGTTTCGTTACAAAGATTTCCCTAACATACCCGCTTAAGGAGACCAGTGTTCTAACGTCCCCCTATAGGCAAGCCGATGCTCGGCAGAATCCCTTATTCTGAATTTAGTTCCCAAACTGGACGAAACTACACGTCCAACCGAACTTCCAAGAGGTATCAGTGATGTGGTGGTTAGCTCGGTTAGCTCGTGGGTGCTTCTTCCAGCACTGATTACTTTGCGATGGCTGGTGCAGAAGGCTTACCAAGGGAAACGTCGGGGACGATGCTCGAAGGGAGAGGGGAGCTATGCAAGACTCTGTTTGTTCTGACTGTCGGTTTCGATTTCGTTCACTTAGGTGGTCATATTGTCCTAGCCGGGTGGGGCTGGCCTTTGGACTATGCCAGCAGTCCCAGCTCCTTTTTGTTTGCCGAATATTGTCTCGGGACACTACAAGTGTGATGGTGGGGATGATGCAAGCGGGAAGTACTAAATTGGAGCAACAATTCTCTTGCGTGTACAAACAAATGGGATGTGAGTTAAATTTGGTAGCTTTGACCCAATGAAACCAGTAAATGATGATAAGATCAAGTCAGCATCAATTTCACTCCCATGCAAGTGGTTACGATGAGTTGGACTTGAATTAAAAGCCTTACTTTTGTGCGCAGAAATGCTGACAGACCACAGCCACTGCCCTCCGACCCGACGAAAAAAGCAATAGCACGAACAACGGATGTAGAAGTACTTACGCATGTTTGCGTGCAAGAAAAAGTATTTCCAACTACTTATTCATTATAGCGTCCCGAGACTTCCTTGAAGGCAAAAAAGGCATAATATTAGGGCAGAATGCATATTCAGCAAACAGAGGGGCTGGGGCTGCTGGCACGGCCCGGGGACCAGCCCACCCGGCTAGGACAATATGACCCTCCCCAGTCCGCAACCGAAATCTGCAGACAAACAAACAAAGCACTACACTCATTGCATTACCTACGGGGTTCATACCAGCACATTAATGGGGCCGTTAATACATAAACTCTAGATCTCTAGAGCATGAGTGTGTTCCACACTGGATCGGAGCACTCGGCATTTCATCATCCACCTTGTCCCACGAAAAATAAACGCCCAATTAGACGTGAGTACACATAAATTGCCTACCTTGTAATCCCAAGTAATTGTATGCCATATGTAATTGCGAGGAATCATCAGCAGGCAATTTGGCAAGAAAGTGCCTAAGGAGACACACTGTTACTCTTAAATTAGCATCACAAAAGCTTGAAGCTCACATAACCTATCCACGCAAAGTGAAAGAGCATTAAGATTCGGAAAAAATTCCCAGGATTGACGTGCTCTAAAATTGCAACATCCCACCAGAAATTACTTCTTAATCTACTTCACTTGATTAAAACATTGACAGTAGGTAATCATAGATGTAAGCAATGGATCTATTATGGGCATCATCTTGTGAAATGTTGGCTTAATCTTAGCCCTTGCCAATGGTTTAGCGTTGAATGTCATTACCATGAGATGCATGTGGCTAAAAGCAAACATTAAAACGCAAAAGTGCATCCCTGACTTTGTTGCGATTACTGAAAAATTGGCAAATGGTTTCAAAGCTGAAAATATAAGAGTGCTTTGAATAATTATCTCAATGCCCTTTTTCGAAATAGGCTTCTCCTCCAACGGGGGCTGTGCGCTATGTGTGCTCGTTGAGGAAGACGAAGATCTGCTGGATGAGATGACGGCAGTCATTGAAAGGGAGAAACAGGAGGTTGAAATGGTTCGTAAGTACATGCTATTTTAGTGCAGAATATTAAGATGAGAGGACGGATGTGGGTAGTACACGCAGTTGTGCCATTGCTCTTCCTGAGCTCCAGCCTCGCATCGAAGTCGTGACGAACTGTGTAAGCGCTATTTCGGCGTGAGTAATTGGTTGCAAATGATAAAGGCCACAGAGGCTGTTAATATCATTGACGATTGTCCCACAGATTAGTTTCAAAACGGGAGGTTCATCCCTCACATTTACGAAATTGTTCGACGTGTTTTCAACCTGTTACGCCTGCAAGAAGTAATAATACAGATTCTATCGTGTTTCTCGTTGCTATGGTTGAAGTGATATTTGTCGTACCACTGTGCCTCGTAACTTCCTCTTGAACAGTGCAATTGTTACGGTGATTAAGTCAAGGTGTGTGCGCAAACCAAGGCTTTGTAGGTATTTGTGAAACGAAATGTCTGCTTTCTTGAGGTTAATCCATACATGTCTTCCGCTGTTCAGTGTATTCTCACATGGTTTGATGGTGATTTCTTGAGTGGTATCCACTTACATGTGATTTTGACTAAGTACTGCACACCTTGTTATGAAGCGTGTTTTGTGCTCTGGCCACTAAGGTATACGATGCTGCCTATGTGCAGTCATTCCGTTAGTTCTGTTTGACACCATTTTTACATTTAGCCATGAAATGAAAAATAATGTTTGGCCATTTTGATCTCCAGGTGCCTCTTGATAACCGTGGGCGTGGTCTGCACGCAAGTGGACGAGACGCCATGCCCCAAGATTTGGCGGAGAGCTGCGGTAGCCTTCAGCATCTCCTGTTTGTTCTCGTCCTTCAGAAATACCATCTCACTTTTATCCCTTCCAGCCTCCTTCCCGACTTCTCCGCAAGTCAGTGGCCTCTTTAGGGAGTGCTTTGTAACCGACAGTGTCGATAGTAGTGGTCGATGCTCGCGTTTTGTCAGAACCAGAAAAGAAAGGTGGGAAAACCTTAGTCAATTATATTCATTTTCCTTACGAAAGTAAGTCGCTTATTTGTATGAAATGGCCTTCTTGAATCTACTTGCATGTGGATATCAGAAATGCATCCACACCCTTATTCGAGGTTGGGAGTTACCTGTGCTCAAGCGTAATCGTTTGCCCACCTTTCCGCGTAGGTGGAGGAAATAACAAGCACTTTAGGAGGTCACGACATGGAAAAGAGGCTATTGGGCGTAACTTTGATTACAGTTGGACGTAGAGAGGTAGCAGATACAACTGTCACTTATGGAGCACAAAACTCTAGTTTTCAGAGGCTTGGGACGCATCTGGGAGGAAGATGAATCTCTCTTCCCCACCTCCTCTGCCGCTGCCATCACTACTGTGATCAGAGAAGGAAGAGTGGACAGATGTGTTAAAGTAGCATTGGAATCTGTTCTCGCTATGAGTCCCTGCTAAGTCCTGGTGGCTGTGGCGCCTAAAAACTGCGTCAATTATTCATACTAGGCTATGTAGAGTGTTTTACAACTTCTCGGTTCTCTTGGGTAGGTGGTTTGACTGATTGTGGCTTGGTGTCGAGTAACAAGTAGTTGTTCTATCTGTTGTCTTCGGTTTCAGATCTCTTCCAGGTGTCGTAGCTATTGGCAGGGTAGCGTGGCACGTGTAAAATACGCAGGCCCCTGAGTCCTCCTAGGTCTCCCACTCCCCTTTCTTCACCCACAGTAGGCAAATCATTTCAAAAGGGAAGAAGTGTGGGCTGGTGGGGTTTCAACCGGAGGGTGCATTCATTCCGTTGGAAGCGTGTAGTGATTTCATGGGGACATTAATGCCTTGCGAGTGGGCCAAGAAATGCGGCATCAATGTGCAATCGCTTGAAGGATTAATATCAACGGTAAATGGAGAGGGGAGGGCGATTACTAGTGGCCATAGTGAAACAGATGGGTTGACGGTAACCACTAATCCGATAAAGAAGGAAGTCAACACTACTTAGTCGAAAAAGATTCGCTTCATTGGAGAGGATTTAAAAGAGTCCGCTAGAGATTCTTCAATAACAAGTTGTGTAAACAAAACAAGCTTTTAAGGCCTAAATCCTCTTTTCGAACATGTAACCTTTTAAATTTTGAGCAGATTTTTAACAAAAACCCAAAGTGAAGCTCAATCCACCTGTGATGCGGGATGAGATATCGTACGCAGGAATGATTTGGCAAGCAAGGAGGCAGAGGCCAGCAACACCATCGAGGGCAAAGATACGAGCAGCGCCGGCCAACGCCTAACACTACTCCACCCTCCAGACGTCGTCGAGCTCGTGTCATTGCGAGTCTGAAAGTAGTAAAGCAATCCGGTTATGAGCAGACAAAAAAAGGAATCATCGCTGGAGTCCGCCACACACACTTTTCCGACAACACATTGCCAATGACAAAAAAAAGGGATTCAATGGCAAAATTCACGTCCTAATAACAACGTGGTTAAGTCAACTAATAGCATGCAATGTTCGATTAATTTCGGCAAGCAAATTGAAAGTTCACAATCACCGATATATTAAACAAACCATGGAATGGATCCCACGGCTCGTAAATCAGTTGTGTAATGACGTTTAAGATGATAAAAAGAAAATTCACACCATCCTTCACCACCGCGTTAAACAAATGTCGTCCAAACAGCGTCCACACTTTGGCCCAAATCTCTAAACGGTACGGCAGCAGCCGTCTTAAATAATGAGCAAATCCCAGCACACATCCCAAAAATATACTCTCCTTAGGTGCGATCTGTCAAATATGACACGTTCCTAGTCAAATACCAAAAACAAAGTACAAACACACATAGAGAAAGAGAAAGAGAGAGGGAGGGAGATACGCGTTACATCA
>MIEF01004637.1:0-14419 GCA_001870725.1 Taenia solium | reverse complement strand
ACACATCGTGTGTCACGGCTTTAGGCCAAAGGTACAGCCCCTTAACTCTCCCATATGTTAATGAATAGAGGGACTATTCGTAGCTAAAGATTGATTTAATGCGGTCCACCAACACATGCGCTGTGCTCAGAGCTCCTGGATCGAATCATAAGTGGCAAAATGCCTTTAAATTGTTATTTGCCACCTCTTTAAAAGTCGACATTTAGTGAACTCGAATCAACACATCTTTTTGTCTACTTCCAAAAAAGTGATCACTGAAATATCCCTTCCCATGACTAAGAGTTTGATAAGGTCGAGGAAGCGTTAATCATCACATCAATGCTTTTCTTAGCAAACTGCATAACTGAACTCGTGTCCAGAAACCAGAAAAAGGCAATCGGTTACCTGCTTTATTATTGTGACTCAATTAAGTTGGTTGGTGGTGTAAAGTTGGGACAAATGGTTGTCACTAGTTGGTAAAGGACACGTCAAGTATATGCGAGGCCAGGCTCGGAAGGTAAAAGCGGTTGCCACATATGCAGGGCTATGGCTGCAAGCAAAAGGCTATTGGGTTCAGTAGTTAGCTTATTTTCCCGTATTTACTCAATTATTAACATAAATACTTGGATGCTTTAAACAGCAGCACTTGTTGCCCCTAAAACTGAATTTTTCTTAATGAATTCCGGAATCTGCCTCTGAACAAACTGCAGTCTCAAGACTTGCACCAATCACTTCTTTCAGACTTCTTTATCATCCTAAAAATGGTGTCTATTTTTGACTTGTTTGATGAAACGACTTCTTAGAATGCTTTGCAAACCATTCTTTGTCACTTGAATAACCCTTATTTGCATCCACTGCCGAAAAGGCAGATCGGATACCTCCCGAAACAAGCTCATATTCTTAATGAAATCCAATGTAGTGAAGGGAAAAATAGATATAAATTAGGAGACATGAGTTTGCCGCAACTTGTTGCTTCTAGAGGACGACAGTCTACGACAGAATCCAATCCTCTATTATGCTTAGAGTCGTCATATTTTTACTCCTCATTTGCTTATTCAGTTTCTCATTTGATACAGCGGTTATCATTTGCCAAGAAGAGATGGTGATAATGACCTGAGGACGTGATTTCATGGGCGTGCGGCGAAAGGGGATGAGGAGGACAAATGGAGAAGTTATTGTCATTGACTGATTACTAATATTGCTTTAGAAGTGCAAGAGAGCGAGCACTCGTTCACCAAATGGGAAAATGGAGTGCAGGAGCCATTCCTCATAATGGATTAGCAACCCAGAAAGCAGTCTAAAATACAAGGTTTGGGGTGTTTTGTGACATCAGTAAAAGAGAAGAATTAGCTGGTAATCATTGAGGCTCAATGACGTCTAATATTGGATGCGATGCAAGACTCTATGCCTGAGAATCAAGACCCATACGCTTAGCTTGCATTACTGCCTGATTGTATCACTCCTTAATGATAAAGCAATTCTTCGTTATGATGAGAAAGAGGGGATTCTTTTTCCTTCCCTTTGTAGGGCTGTCATTTTAAGCGGACCTTTGTCAACGGCTGGACAACCAGTTCGATAGCAAGATCTGGGTCCATGAAAGTCTAGTAGCAGAAAACACATATGACAGATTTTATTAATTCGTAAGGTTTGATTGAGTTCAATAATCGGACCGAGGTGGCCAGCAAAACCGGGTGACATACTAAAGGTCTGAGGAGTAGTGGAAACAACGGCACACAATTTGCAAGCTTCAGCAAATGATAAGTAGGCATATCAATGACCAACAAACGGAAAAGAACGAGTTACGGCAGTAAATTTCCCTTCATTATAAACATAAGTTTCTAATGAATGTTAGAAGGCTGCCGTTGACTGCATGTGAGGTACCAAAATGAATGTTGCATCTACCATACCTTAATTGTTTCTGAAAAAGTATGTGGGTAGCTAGCACATCACAAAGCCTTGATCTCCACATATCGGATGAAGCAAACTTATGAACTTGCCTTGAGAGTGCTAGAGGTGGTCCAAGTTTGCAACTTGGATGCCAGGTTTAAGCAGTTTGCACTTGGCTGAAGACCAATAGCAGAGCTATCTACCTGTTAATCGTTCCATCACTCTCTTGATCAGATAGACTATTCTTACCACCTCACAAAACGACTAAAGCTTAAACTTCTAAGTAAAACTCAGAGCACTGAAGAGTTAGACAAGCGAAAATATGACAAATAAGATAACTCTTGTGCGGCGAGAATTCTTTTCGATTCACTAGCTGGCAGAATCTTTGGGAACTGCACAAGGTGACTAAATTAGAAACGACAGATGATTATTTATCATTAAACTGCGTACAGCAGTAGCGTTTTAGCTGCCACGGCTGGGTTCTACTCATGACTGGCACACATGTTGCAGGTCAGGCCGGTCCAGACATATCTGATCAGGGTGACAGATAGCAGATGCTGGGTCATTCGTGCGTAAAAGTGTATGTCAAGGAAAAATATTTCTCTTGAAAAAGGACATGGAATTCGAAGCTGTATACTCTTATAAAAGGCACATAGAAACGGTCACAATAGGCATTTGATTAGCATCAGTGCGTGGTCACATGTATATCATAGTCTGGGAATTTATCCCTGTCTGCGTCCAACCGGCTTGTGGAGCAGCCGATTTCGAACATCTGGTTGACACATAAGTACCTGTCGTGAAGTGACATAGGTGGTGAATTTAGCCTTGATAGCAGTGGGCAATCGTCAACATGAAGAAGCTGGAGCACAGCGAATTACCACAATGGGCATCACTTTTAGCGGACACGGCCGATCAAAATGTTAGACTAAGAAGAACAAAACTTCTAAAAGGAATCGGAGAATACTTATTCAGCTCGTATGTATATGTTTTGTGAAACCTGGACACACCACTTTACCTCTTAATCAAAACGTGTCACATAGTGGTGCAAGCATGTAGCGATCAAAATTTTGACAGAGAAGACAAAGACGAATGGTTTTTCTAGGGTTATACTAACCAACTTAAACTCCTTAGACACTGATTAAATGGATTTTTTAAGTTTATAAATCTGACGGATAACGTCCGATCAGGCTTTTTTCATACGCAGCTATAAAAGCATTCCATAAGTTGGAGTAAAGGTGTCAAGAGACGAGGTGGCGATAGGAGAGAGAGAAATACAATAATCATCGGTGAAGGACTAAGGTGAGACTGCAGAACGCCTGCGTGATAAGTTGCAGAAAAGAACACCGAGGTAAGAGGAGCACCTTGGCAGACCACAGCGACTGAGTGGTGGTGCAGCTTCCGCCGCTGTTGGTTGAAGGGACACTTTTAACAGCGGATAAGGCAAAGAAAGTGGAAAACGAATGCTACTATGGCAGTTGATGGCGTTGGAGAGAATGAGAATGCATGAAACTAGTGTTGATAAGCCAAGACTAGTGAACAGAACGAAACCTGCAGTTGCAGATATCTCGCAACGTGTAATTTCAAACGTCAGTACAATTCAATAAACAGTAAATAATGATGCCAACAGCATTTATGGAAACATTCCACAGTCTAGCCTACACTTTCTTAAAAAACTATTAGTATGAGTGAACTATATAAGGATAATCAACACCGACATTCTTTAAAATTACCTGGTGGTAAAGGACACAAGTTGTTGTAATGTTTTTCTGTTGCAAAGAAAAACTAGTTCCTCGTGTCACGGATTACATGTGTATCAATGGAATGACCATAATCAGACATCCCATGCCCCGGCTCAACACTAGCAGGCATAAGTACCTTTACTTCGAGTTGAGAAGGGAGTCACTACGATTGAATCCCATATACTCTGGCATTAACTGAGCATACCACTTTTATACTCTGTCACCTACAGAGCCTTGCAAAGCAGTCGCAATTTTGGGTGTTATGTTTTTATTCGCGCAAAAGCATCCCTTCGCATCACTTGGACTTCCATTTGTAGATCATTAGCACCTATCACTTGTCATCCTAATGAGGTGTGCCTGAAGTGGACTGCGTTGATGCAGGTTATGTGCATTGGTGATACTCACATTGGAACAATGATAACAAAATGCTGTCTGCTGCCTTACCATTGCGATAACCCTTTTTCAAGATAATGTTAAAGTTTTCGGCTAGATCTGAAAGACCAATATTAGTGGATAACCCCACCCTATCATCATTGTGCTTAGATGACTTGTCAACTAGCAGAATTTTAATCGATGATTGCATCGTCACACTCTTTAGCTCTTCAAAATCTTGTGCCTTCAGATCTTGCTAAAAAGTGCTTCGAATAACTTCCCCCTCAAATTTGCAGAAATTGAACCAGAATTTTACATGAGTACTTGTATGATAGCTACTTCAGTATTTGCCAGATTTTAACTGTTTCCGGTGCTTGATAATACAGCTATGGTGAGACCAGGCCCCGATGCGTTACTTTTGCTTAAACAAGACATTTAGGAATCCATTGATGTGGTTTGCATGATTAATCAGACAGTGGCTCGATTAGTGGCAGATCCACCTCGCACTTTGATTAGCGCGTTGTTGATGCTAGCACAATGTTGTTGGCGAAGAAAAACACGCTTAGAGTGTATTCATTGGCCGGTAAATAGCACTGACTGCTGATTGATTGAACTCATGACGTGCTTAATAGGAAACATTTACGTCCCAATCTATTTAGGTAGATCGACTACGTTTGAATTCGCGTCTAAAAATAAATGCAAAGATCTCTACAACACATAAGAAAATGTAAATGTTGTGCTTGTAGGCAAGCTTAGAAATCCCTTCTTTTTAGATTTCTGAACTTTAATTTTCAGAAATACCTTTTGTATTAACAACACTTTAGCATTCTGGAAAGCAACTGGCTTATTCGTTCCTGCTTTGTCCAGTCAACTTTGTTTGAAGGGTAACTTAAAGTGTGCTACTAATCAGTGTGGGGAGGAGCTCATTCAAATTCTGGGAGTACACAAGACTGGAGGCACTGTGTAGCTTTGCTTAAAAGTTGAAAGTGGTCACCTAATCCCATCCAAAGCAAGGAAAGTTCTGTGAGGCCGTAGAAATGAAGTACAAGAGGGAAATTTTTAAGACTGATCACAAAAATGCGACCTTTAATAAATCCAAACAACTCCTTCATAAGGAAAATCTTTGCTGTTTAGAACGATATCTTAAAATGAGCTGTGATTTAAGCAACAAATAGCAATTGCAATTTTATTTTTTTCAAAGTGTTTGAGCAGCTCACACAATTTTTGCTATACAAACACATCCCCAAGTCATGTTTGGGAAAACAAGGATTGAGAGCCAATACGCTCTCTCTTTGTTCGACAAGGTCCCGAGATCTTTTATGTACATCTTTTGGACACCTTATAATTATGACGGGTTTCAAGTGACACCTAATAATTATTAAGAGCATTAAAATGTCCCATTCAAGATTGACAGCCGCTAAGACATGACTGTTACTTAAAACAGCAGATGCCTTCTATCGGAAAAAAACTTTTCTTTTATTCTCTTTTTATGGTTTTGCGTTTCACTTGATTGCAAAATGAATGAAAAGTGCAGGAGATTCGGTAAGAGTGCACATGGTTACCTCTGTGGTAACACTGGGAAAACGGTCATACAGTAAGAATGCTCACAGGGCGGCGAATGGGAAAAGGGAATCTACAGACCGAAGTGTTCCAACTCAGTGTGAGAGGTGAAGCAGAAAATCGAAGGCGATGCTTCACCCAAAAATCTTCCACATTGTCTCTATAGCAAACTTTGAAAGAAAACTCTGGAACAGATCTAGGATATTGTCTGTGAAATGATTAGGAAAGGGAAACCCATTTATTTCTAATTTTTAATTTTAAATCTGCGTAATGACAACCAAATTAACTCTTCTCGTGCATGAAAATAATGCCCTGTTTTTGCACCACTTCTTCCCTAAATCTGTTCTAAGCGCCTTTTTGAGGCACCTGTCTGGTTCTCTTCGCCAAAATTATTCAGACTACTTTGCATGACCGTGACGACGCAGTCGCGGCATTCAACTAGGTCGTCAAGTGTTCCATAACGCCACTGCTTACTTGAGCTATTTATTTTTCCACTATGCTTTTAATTACTTAAACAAATTAATTCAAAGTCTGCATTTATGTTCACTCTAAAGCAAAGGCTATACAAGTGGCTTTTTCCTTTTCATCGATGACAATTTTGATTTTAGATAGTATAAGTAGATGATTAGTCCATACCGAAAATGATGTCTTTCAACCAGTTGCCACCCACGTCAAAGAGGAGTTCTCTCCCAGAGGACAAGACTTCAGTCGGGAGCCAAACAAATTAAACGTAAACTGTTCCTTAGGCTTTACAAGACCGCAGTAAAAAATTAGCTTTATTCTCTTCATAATGCGAATTGAATGTGCGATGAATGGCAATATTTTGTTTCTTTTTTTAAAACAGAGTCAAGAATGTGATAGATTACGGGTAAACTACGAAATTTTAAGTTGCATCTCTTCCCCATCCCCCATACTCAACAAACATCTCCTTTAAATTACTTGAATATTGAGTTATACGGGACAATTTTATGGCGAGTGGAATACTAGTCTAAAGAGACCGTGCTTTTGCTTTCTGTGTCTGGTTCATCTCCCAAATGTTCATTCAAAACGCTCGGTGGACAATGCTGACGACTGAGCGAAAATGAAAAATGCATTTAAATTGACGTGAAAGTTTAAAAATCTACAGAAGACATTCTAAATTTGCACACATAAGGGCCATCTGCATGCTAGTTGAAGTAGAAAAATTGCGTTCCAAGAAAACAATGGAATCTTTACCCTGTGTTAATGTTTCCCAAAACTTCTCATTGTTTTGGCATGAAAACGCCTTGCAAATTCATCCACCATCAAATAACTAGTTGTTCAACCGCGACCACACAGAAGAATGTTTATCCTGCTGTTTACATTTTAAACTTCTGTCCGAGTTCTGCTGATACAAAGCAATGCTCCAGTAGGGCAGTGGTAAGGACGAAAAACCGGTCTGGAAGCCACTTAACCTATTACAACTTCCTTTAGCACTACAGGCTCTGAGCTTTTTGAGATCGCTCCTGTATGGTACTTGTGACACAAAGTTTAGCCTCCTCCGTGAGTGTCAGGTCTTGCCCAGGTAGAGAAGAAAATGAGCACTCTCGTCCATTCTCGCCTGGAAGAAATTGTGAGACGCTGAAATAAAAATAAATCATGTAAATCTTTACCAACCATCGAGAATTGGGTTGAATTTCTATGATCTGGGAAGTGTAAGGAATTATGGGAAAAACGGTTGTCTTACATGACTCAGGATTTGCAGACTAACCCTCCAAACTACCAGAAATGAAGTATTCTCATCTATCATTTCGAGTGTAGAAGGTACTAAAAGATGTTGTTCCTGTCATTCTCCTTGCAAAAAGGTCCAGCAATTAATCCGTGGTAGCAGGTCAAATGATAAACTCCGGAGGCTTGTTTGTGGAGGAATTAACTGCACAGCCGTTGGTATAAGTGGTATTTCTTAAATCTGTTGCTACTGTTCTGTTGTTGTGTGTTGTGCACAGTAAGCATTTTAGGGTTCAATTTGAACCACCGAAATTCAGGGTCAAAATGACAGGCTACTCGAACATGGACTTATTTCCGTGTTTAAGGAGGCAATACATTTGTCATCACTTGTTGATCTGGTGAGAAAGCGTTTTGATCATTTGTCAAAAGCTTGCACATTCAGGGAGTTTAAAGGCAGAAATTTTGCCAAACGTTAAAGGACTTGGGGCATTTCTTTAAGAGAGACATTAATAGTAACGAGGCTTTAAGACATTTCACGATGCATAACTAAAATGCCCGCCCTGAGGATTAGCTAGTAAAATCGCAGGGGTTGAAGGTGAATAATTTACGCTAAATATTGCACATCACAAAAACCGAAGTGAGGGCATTTTAAAAGTTCGCATTATAATTTACCAACAAATTCTGATAGACCACCGCAACCTCAAGGCAATGGTACATCAATTCCACCATTCCACATATTTTCATACTTTCGCCTTTCTCAAACTCCCCAAAATCCCCTTTTCTCCTAATTCAGCATTGTGATGTAGGGGGACTTTAAGTGCACTCAGATCCACCATGTGACCGAAGCCAAGCTGAGTCCTCTGAGTGCAGAAGAATGGAGCCGCCTTTACCACCTCTCCACTAGTCACGCAGGCAGTCAGGTATCTGTCGTGCTCTAAGCTCACTTACACTTGCAGACAAGTCAGGATCTCCATATTGGAGTCTTGGGTCCTCGACTACCTCGATTAGGATCTTGATGGCAACCGTGTTTACAGCCATATTCAGCAGCTCAAAACAATATTACAAAGATGCACCTTCTGCATTGAAAAGCCGATGGCTCTTATACTTGAAGCACCATAGTAGTAAACACATCCAATTCGTTGTCTTCATCTGGATGCTAACTGTGAGCAAACCAAAGAAAGGACACTTGCAGCAACGACTGAAACTAGGAAACTCCCCATGGAAGGGCAACATGCCCAAATCTACCATATGACCATCAATGGATGGAGAAGAACTGATCGGAACAAGTTGAATATATGCACAAAGAAGTCATCTGCATTATTTGCACGAAGATATGCGAATTTAATTTTAAGCACATTTTTGGTTAGGATTCAAGAAAAAGAATAGAACATAAAGAGGCAATATGACTTCATGGAAATGGTAGTGGAATGACTGAGGGAAATCTACAATGGGTGCTAATTTTGCAAAGCTACATTTAGCAATCGTGTTTCACAGATGCTCTAAAATTATGCAGACAACAAAGAAAATGTACTTGCTGCTGAGCAAGAATTACCCTTATCAGCACGTACCCAGTGAGACTTCTTGACACAACTTACAGGAAGGGCATTCAAATCGAGTCTAAAGGGTAATGTTTAATCATCAGCAGTGTCTAGTGGCTCAAAGATAAACTTGCAAATGACACTGCAATTCTAGGCTATTTGTTTTGCAACCATAGAAAATGAAGCTGTAATCATTAAAGGTACTAGTAGGCAGCTTGCCGGTGGATCAGTTGGCTGTCTCAAAGCGGTTATTCAATTAGATCACTAACGAAGCTGGTGAGTGCGTGCAAGAAACAGTATGTGGCAAGTTAATGATACCATCCCTTTAGTAGATAGTCATTCAAATGGAAGACTTTGAGACCAGCTTGTAAGGACACGGTATGCGAATAAGCATTAGGATATATAATTAGCGAAAACACCTAGAGACGGGCAGCACTACACATAAAAGGGACCATCCCAAGAGTAACGGTTGGCATACTAACTCACGGCCTTTGGAGCAACCGTAGGTAACGAAAATTAATCGCTTTAATACCTGGTAGGCTGAAAGGAACAGTTTTCGAAGACTTTCCAATAAAGGCCATACTTTAGTTTAGAACGAATAAGAGGCATCGTTATGCCGCTATAGAAAACTTATGATGTTCGTGAGCCCTTAGATTCAATATTCTAGGGGTGCTATCGACTCTTTCATCTCGCTGTGGGCGTGGTAGCTTGAAATAAATCATCGTGGAACCCTAGCCTCTGGCTCTCCTTTGGCTTATGGTGTATACGAAGTGATAATTATTTTACATTGCTTCACGTGTCTAAACCTGACGCATTTCATCTCTTGCAGCCTTTTATTGGAGAGCTGCCAGCAAACGTTACATCATTTTGAATCCCTTTTATCAAAATCTCGGGGTTTTGCACGTATTTTCACACACTCTCGGATCTTATCTGCATCAATTTGGTGGTACTGACTTCAGAAAAGATGCAAGTGTGAAAGTTTTATGTGCATTTTGAAATCATTAGCAAGTATTATGGACAGTGCTTCCTAATTGCGTCCACGACTACCTTGCAGGAGTGGTATTTAGCTCTTCATCCCCGTTTTGCTTTGATCAGACATCAGCAAGTATAAGCGTCAACTCAGTTGCCGCAGCAGAAGGAATCACTAGGAAGGCAGATCACTTTGATCATCGAGAGCTGTCTATGGTCCAACAATTTATTTGCCGTATTCCAATTTCTAAAGACTGTCCAGCTATTTGACTACAGCGGGTGGAATTTTGGTCACTAACATTGTTTTTGGTTAGAAAATACCTTGTTTTCATGAAAATTGAAGTATAAGCCAAGGTTCCTGGTTTCGCAATTAATTGTGGAGATGATAATCAAGAGCTTCAATACCTCTAGAAGAAATTCTAGTGAGTGTTCGTTTAGCAAAGGCCCAAACATCTATTTAAATTACAAATATGAGAAAACGCTAAAGTTTGTTCAATCGAGAATGGAAGAAATGTACGGTGAAATAAAAAAAATTTGTACTAGTTGGAAAATTAGGTGACAAAGTTAGATCCTATTTTGACCGCATAAACAATTATCACAGACAGAAGAACCCCCATTCTGCCATCAACTCTTCCTCAGATCACCACCTTCACACCATCTCGAACAGCTATTCACGTTTCATAACACAAAAATTCACCGGACAAGCGATATAATTGTACAGAGAATAAAATGCCATCTTTTATGTTATTATGATACATACCTTAAAATTTATGGCTCCTTGACAGTAAAGTTAATGAATGCTAGCCATTTATTCATGCCATCATGGACAAGGTCTTTTGGCCTCAAACTATGCCACTATGCTACTGCTTGACCGTCTTCCTAGCCTCCTTTTAGACTCTCTTAATGTTTCATGCTACAAATTTTGATGCTGTTTACCTCATTACCAATTGGCCCTAAAGGTTTGTCAATGAAAATTGACCACGATTTTTGCAAAATCTAAACACATCTTAATGTTTGATCAAATTCGCAAAGCATATTTTCTGCTACCTAAATAACCTCTCTTGCAATCGCAAATGGGGGAAGAGTTGTTCTTTTACCAAAGATAATCGTGATCAATCCCTGATACCTGTGTGCGATGACTGGCATTCTGTCCTAAGCTGCTCAACTAGGGGTTCATGTGCTTAGATACTGTGTGATTCTACAAGGATGTCAGAAGACTAAAGGGTAGCAATGGATGCTTAAAGGAGACATAAGGCGTGATCTGCAGTGTCCTAAAGGCTTCTTCAACTCACACGTAATTATATTCGCCATAATGATAGCGCTATGCCCTAATTTTACGAGAAAACTTCTAATTATACAAAATATTTTGGAATATTTTTAGACAATAAACAACTTTAGAGACTGGTGCCAAAGCTCAAAAATTTATCAGGCGGGAGATTTACTGCTGTTTTCCATAAAAAGGGGTAAATAATGACAACGAAGTGAAATAAGTGATATTAGCCTTGATCCATCCAACCTAGCTGTATGAAAATAGTCATGCGAACACGCGATATTCTCTTCACTTCTCTACTATCTGGGAAGTAATCCTATAGACGCAGTTGAGCGGCACTGGAATGGAACAAATGTAGCAAGGAGGAACAGAGGTAAAACCGGAATCCCACGAGCTAACTTAAGGACTTAGTATTTTGTTAGATTTAGCTGCTTTTGGGCCAGTACTTCCAGGTCCTGTGACAGACCAGCGTAATGGCCAAAACATTCACTCCTCCTCGATGTGGTTCCCATAGGGAACGAAACTCGGGATTAACTACTATTCCCAAGACGGATACCTGACGTTGAGGTCAAATGTCCTTGCTGTTATTGGTCGCCTGAGACCCATTCTGGAGATTAGTGTTAAAGCATTTAGAGTAACAAGTAAATCAATTTGGTTAAAAGTTCAGATTTCCATGAGTATGAAAATAATTTCATGGTGTCAAACACACAGCACCATTTAAAAATCTCTGGCCGAGGTCACAACCTCTTTGAATCATAGTTGAAAATGATTCGATGCCTTGGCGAAATTCATCAGCATTTATAGTAAAGTGCGTAAAAGTGTAGTGGACTGTATTCGCGGGGACGCAAAGCGACTCATGATGCCTTGTTTTGCAAACCTTATATCCAAAATGCATCGGGAAATTTTGTGTAAATATTACATTTCATGATAACATCTCCACATAAACTAATTTATGCAATTCTTGAACAAATGGCTCCTGATTTAAAGCCCTTAGTTCAACCGCTAGTAAAGAGCAGTTCCGCCTGGATAAGTGCAATGTACACTTGTTTGGAGGCACCTTCTCGACAGAAGGCAGGCAGAAGAAGCAAACTTCGTGACAACTGACCACCATCGGCCCCTAGAAGTCAACGGTTCCCCTACACGCCCAACTGTGCTGCCTCTGTACTCTTCTTTTTAACATTACTTCAAGTGAAGACAGTCTTCTACCAACCTGTCTGCATCTTTCGAAAATACGAATGCTAGGGTAGAAGAGTAAACTACTGACCTCATTACACAAATTTAAGGTCTCTCCTTTAAAACCGGTCCAAAATGCCACACTGGACTTAACTATACAGGGTATAATGCTTAGTACTAGACACAGAAGAAAGACGCACTTGTCAATGTCATACATGTGCATGATAAAGGTGTGACTTAAGCTTACACTTCAGCATTCTTATCAGACTTTTGCTCCTTCTGTTTTTCATTAAAAAGCTCTTCAAGAGCAACACACGCTGGATTAAAATGGTATCGTTTTCACAAACTTCGGTTTCGGAAACTTGTCAAGATGCTTAAAATTTTTAAATAACAGAAAAATAATTGCCCATCAATTAGAAATCATTTTCCCTTATGTACTGGAATGAGGTGGTTTGAAATCATATGTGGATTGGAAATGAGCACGAAATCCTCACTTCCTACACTTGGTACGTGGGACTGCCCACTAATTGCTGCCGACTAACCTGGTGAAATGAATGTTGTGTTAAACATGACCAATGTCGTTAGAATAGGGTGTTAAGGTCTTTTCTAGTACGAAAACTGGGTATTAAGAGCAGGAGCTTCAAAAATACATCCAAAGAGCTACAATTTGGTTTAAACAACTTTAACTGCTAGAAAGAGATACATAAAAGTGAATGTTTTTGCTGTATTCAGGGTGATGCTAAGCAAAGGGAAGAGCCTGGACCATTTATTGGCTAGACTTGTCCATGAGGTAAATAAAATCCTCTCGAAAAAGGGCATTCAAAAAGTGAAGAATAAAGACAGTCTAACACGCTGCATCTTTCGCAGATATATTTTAAACATATCAGAGCGTTGGAATAGCTACCAATCCCTTCTACATAGTAATTGAAAAGCACGGAGTGAAATCATGCATAGCAATAATCACCCGAGGCTGCAACAACCCTCTGTTTCCGAAAGTCGTTGATGAATCGACAAGCAGCCATGGACGCACCGTCTTTCCGTGGCAAATCTAGTATGGAACTTGGCAGGACTCACCCTTTGCACTCAAACACCGGCTCGTAATGCACGAGAATCCAGACCACACAACCGCATAATTGTTAGAGTAGTGGTAAATTTTTCTTTGCTGTTGCTGCCAGTCCCTGTTATCCGACATCCTTTTCAATTCGTGCCAGCTGTATTTTTGTCCATCCTGACATGAATAAAAGTCTTTACTTTTGGAGCAAAAATTATCAGTGCCCAGCCGCTCACAAATGTGTCAAGTCTCTGCAATATGCCATCAAAGCAAAGTAAAAATGTCTAATAGGCCGAGAACAGATACAACAACTTGTTCGAAGGCATGCAGCATTGTAACAGGTCTTTTTGGACTGCATGGAGCCTTGTCATGCTAAATAACCTAGTCTCAAGTAAGATTCGCTTTTTAGCCTTTCCATCCATGTCAAATTGGCGTAATTGAGGTACCAAATTTGGAATTAATTAGATTATTAGTTTCGAATTTGCGTCCATGACGACATTCAGGTTACATGGGTGCATCATAACCATTCCAATGATGGATTCGTCAGCAATAGCAAAGATAATGAACTCCAAGTAGAGTGAGCAGAGTGTTCAGGGTGTCCAACGTGCAACGAAACAGACGACAACGCCGACTGGAATGCGATGATTACATGGGGTGGGCGAATTCAGTGGGGAAGCCAGCTGAATGTCAACAATGCCAAAGTTGCTGGGTATTCTCAATTACCGACTTAACAGTTATTGGCGGTAGTAATAGATGTTGCGCTAAAACATGAGTGGGTGGCAATTACTGATGTCAAAATCATCTCCGAATGAAGCAAAATAAGAAACGGAAGTTTCATTAAATCTACTACGCAGTCATATGCTTCCGTTTGATATTGTTTACTTCATATGACAAAAAGTTTTCCACAAAGTCATTATTAACTCAGCACTTTTTACCTGGAGGCAAATGGTTTGGCCGTAGCCCTTGTGGTCTGCTGGCACATGGGAATAAGATAAAGAAAAGTAGACCAGTCCCACCACTGACCGATTTGTCAAACCTGACGTTTATCAAAGGGGGCTATTCAAGCAAACATTCTTTTTAAGTAGGAAAATTGCAGCGGTAATTGCTGCCTACTTCTTTTGGTGAGGCTATTCGTGTCTCTGAAGTGTAAATTAATGAATACCTTTTTTAAGTAATCTAGGAGAAAAGACTTCAG